>PVJS01019129.1:0-34052 GCA_004027185.1 Glis glis | reverse complement strand
AAGTTGCGGAGGGCCTCACTAAGGAGAGAGAGAGAGAGAGAGAGAGAGAGAGAGAGCTGAGGCTGGCCACGAACCCGGATCCTCCTGTCTCTGCCTCCCAAAGTACTGGGATTACAAGCATGCGCCACCATGCCCAGCGCCTTCTTTATATTTTATCTGATTCATTTTATAGTCATCTATGGACAGAAATAAGATCAGTGTATCTCTGAAATAGGAAAAAACTGAAGTGTATTTTTCTATTCTCACACACCACTCAACACTTCTGACACCAGATGTGTGAGAATTTCTCTCCACACACCAAGCACTTCTGTTCTTCAGTGGACAGCACCTATATAATTCAGCTCAATTCTGACACTATCTGTCAGATATCTACTTGGAGATAGTATCAGATATCACAGGTGAAGGGCTCAGTCCCACAAAAGTTCCCCTCACCCTTCACTTCAGGTACCAATCGCAAGCCCCAGGTCGTGATCTGTGCTTCTGACCAACCACCTATAAATCGGGGTTCCCGTGATTGCTTCCTTGGGTCTGATTAATGCTAAAGTGGTTCACAGAACTCAAGGAAACTCTTTACTTATATTTGCCAATTTACTTTAAGGATACCAGTTGAGCATCTCTCATTGGAACATTCTGAACTTTTAAATAAATCCAAAATCTCAAATTTATTGAATATCATGTTAGTGCTCAAGAATTCAGAGTAGGATGCCTAACCTGCAGTATGTGCAAATATTCTGAAATCCAAATCTGAAATTTGAAGCACTTCTTGTCCCAAGCATTTCAGATTAGGGGCACTTCACCTGTGTTACAGAGGGTACAGATGAACAGCCAGGGAAGATGCATAGGGTTAGACATGTGGGAAAGGGTGTGGAGCTTCTATCCTCTCTCCTAGCACCACCCTCCAGGCACCTGCAGGTTTTTGGCTCTGTAAACTCTACAAACTCAGCCCTCTCAGGTTTTTATGAAGCCTTCATTACTTAAGTATGATTAATTATATCACTGGCCATTGGTGATCAACTCAACCTTCAGCCCTACTCCCCTCCCCAGGGTTGATGGGTAGGGCTTGAAGTCTCAACCCTCTAATCATGCATTGATCTTTCTAGTGATCAGCCTCTATCCTGAATCTTATGTAAGGGCCATCAGTCATCATTAGCATATGAAAGATGATCTTAACTGGAGATTCTAAGGGTTCTAGGAGCTGTGTGCCAGGAGCCAGGAGCATATACCAAATGTATATTTTATATAATGTCACAATATCACAATACCCACATTCTTGAATGACAGTTTTGTTTGCTACTTAACAGTTGCTGTATTATTTGTTTAGACATTTAAATTCCAAAACAGAATTAAAATAGTTTTCGAGGCATATTTATAATACTACAGAGTAAAAATATATAAATGAAGGAATCAAAATATAAGAAAGAGTTGAAAACTAAAGCCAGAAAATACAGAAATATAGAAAATATCCACTAAAATATGATACTACTGTTTTTCAAACTTTTTTTACAATAATCCATTGTAAGACACTTATTTCACATTATAACATTGTATACAGATACATATATGCAAACATTTCACAAAACAGTATTTGTCCTTACTACTTGCTATGCTATGCACTTCTCTAATTTCTTTCATTCTACTCTACTGTTTTCTTTTTTTTCTAAGTGGTGCTTGCAGCTTACTCTAATGGATCTTAACCCCCAATTTGGAAAGCAGACTTAAACAATATGAAGATGAGGGCAACAAATAACAAATTTGACTCTAGCCTCTAGCTTTTCTTTTCTTTTTCTTTATTTTCTTTTGTACTAGGGATTGGACCCAAGAGCATTCTACCTCTGAGTTACACTCCCAGCCCTATTTTCTGTTTTTTATTTTGAAACAGGTTCTCACTAAATTGCTGAGGATATTGTTAAGTTCTTGAGGCTGGCCTTGAACCTGCGATCCTCCTGTCTTGGCCTCCCAAGTATTGGGATTATAGGTGTGCGCTGCCATGCCCAGCTTGACTCTAGTTTCTTATAATGCTCTCCATTAGGGAGAAATAGCATGTGTTTGAGAACGCATAAGTGAATGAAGAATATTTGGGGATGAGCTAGCATGCCTGGGAAACTTTCCATGGTAACTTTGATCTTTGTTTAATTGGTTCGTTCATTTGGTCTTACCTAACTGCAGTGTTGTTCTTTAGCTAAGGAGACAGCTGGCTCAGGAGAAGCATTTCAGGGAATCTCTTGAGAAATCTGGATCAGCCATGCTACTCAAAATACAAGAAATGGGATCAACAGTGGAGGTGGAACGGAAACAGGTAGAAGATGTCCTCTCCTTATTTATGTTAGGGAAGTGAAACAAAAAACGAGAACCTGATATTTCACCTATAAACATAATTTTGCTAATTTCCTCTAGATTTTTATGTACTTTTATTTAGTATCTTTTTTTATTTGTTTTTTTTGGTACTGGGGATTGAACCCAGTGGCAGTCTACTTCCAAGCTACACCCCATCCCTTTTTATTTTTTATTTCAAAATAGGATCTTGCTAAATTGCTGAGGCTGGTGTCAAACCTGTGACCCTCCTGTCTCAGCCTCCCAAGTACTGGGATTATTGTTGTGTACCACCATGCCTTGCTCATTGCCCTAACCTTGTACTATATGTATACAACCTGGATAGAAGATAAAGACTAAACTGAACTAACACCTGCTTGAAGCAATGAATATTAATAAGTAAAACAATCAGGAAGATATTTACACTGCTGATTTTAATTATCATTTATTTATTATTGGTGTATTGTAATCATACATCATGATGAAGTTCAGGGTGATAGAGACATACACGCACATAGCACTCGTCGAGCCCTCCAGTTCCCTCCCCCACTCCCTCTCCTTCCCCACCTCCCCGTGCATGACATTGATAAATTTGTGTATGTATATCATGTCCATTGAAGTATTTGAAGTACCTGCATATGTAATTTAGAGTACTTTAAATTCTAACTTCCCATGGCAGTTAGTACTCTCATATTTTAATACCTGTAATTGGGTTACATAATATTAATTATTTTAACCAATGACTATCTTCCATAGCTGAATTAAAGAAAGGATTCTACTTAAGGAATTTATAATGATCTGGTTTTTGCTGCCAATATGGTAGCTTTTTAAATTTAAATTAGTTAAAATTAAATAAAACTAAAGATTCAAGCCTGGCATGGTGGCGCACACGTCTAATACCAGTACTTGGGAGGCTGAGACAGGAGGATCACAGGTTCTAGGACAGTCTCAGCAAGTAGTAAGACTATCATCAACCTAGCAAGACCCTGTTTCAAAATTAAAATAAAAAAATAAGGGCTGGGGGATTAGCTCGGAGGTAGAATGCCCCTGGGTTCAATCCCCAGTGCCATACACACACACACACACACACACACACACACACACACACACACACAGATTCAGTTTCTCTCTCACTTTGGCCACATTTCATGTGTTCAGTAGCCTCTTGTGGCTAGGGACGATTGTGTTGAAGAGTGCACAGAAAGTTCTACTGGATGGTGCTGCTGCACGGCACTGCGTTTTGTTGAGATTTTAACTGTGACATATAGACATACTCTTCTTTTCCCTTCAGTGACATTAAGATTGGAAATTCTACCTTCCACGCATTCTATACGGTCATTTATTAGACATCTTTAAATATAAGGAGTTTTTCTTACACAATTTCAGGTGCACATTTTGCAGCAAAACTGCATGGCCTTACGCAATTCTATACAGACCACCCAAGAACTACTGGCACAGGAGCAACAAAAAAAAGGAGAGTTGGAGATGGCTACCTCACAGCTCAAGTCTGATCTAAGTATGAAAATAGATGTTAGAAATCACACTTATGTTCATGTTTTGAGATTTCATACAAAAACCCCTAAAGTCCAAATTCTTGATAGCCAGTATTACTGGTATTTCCCACAGTCCTGAATGTAAAAACTTGCTGATTTCCTTTATACCTATGGCACTGAAACGAAAATAAACTTGGCAGTAAAATAAAATTTGAAACTGATCTAACAGAAAACTTTTGATCATGTTCTTCCCTGGCTTAAAATCTTTCAGAGACTCATTATCTATGCATTGAGTAAAATGTGACCTCATTTACTACTGAAAATGACTGTGGACTAGTTTCTCGATAACTTCATAACTTAGTTTTTAGCCTGTTAAAGTATGATAAAATACTTGGATTCTTCTCATTTCCACAAAATACTGACTAAGAAAATTAAAGCTTTGCAGGGAAAAAATACTGTAGGATTTCAATGTAGTGAGTTATGATTATCATAGTTATGTGGACTTTTTGTTTTTAGTTTCTAGAGATGACCTCATTTCCAAGTTGGTTGAAGAAAATAAGGTAAGTTTTTAGTGTTCTAGGTAGAGAGGTGGTCTATCCTCTCTGCACTAAGTCACATTTTCTCATTTGTGTTGGGTTACAGTCCTGATTCTCCTAAAAGCTTTAGAAAAAAAGTTTCATGTAAATTAGTTGTATATTCAGGGTAATACTAGGTATTAGGAACTAAGTAGTCATTTCATGTAGGTTAATATAGTTTGAAAAAGTGAATTGGCAAAAATAATGAGACATTTGTGTTTTTAATTGTTAAAAGAAAAACTTTTAATGAAATGTAAGAAATATAACTACACAACAACAGTGCAAATGAATTTAATGCCACTGAAGTATACTCTTAAAAATAATTAGAATGATAAACTTTATGTTATATTTATTTTACCATAATTTTAAAAAATGGAAATAACTACTTTTGTACCTTATTACATTTTAAAATTAATCTCTTGGTGTGTAGATGCCATTTGGAAAAAGTTTTCTAGATGCTATCTCATCCTGTGTAATGTGATGTTTATCTTTCTTTATATTCTTCTCATGGGAAAATAGAAAAGTGGTTTTCTCTGTAGTGAGAGAATTTATACTTTGTCCTTCCCCATTCCTACTAAATGGCTATTAGGGAAAGTCCAGCCCACAACTCATATCACTGCCAGCTTTTTTTTTTTTTTATCTCGATGAAACCTAGTTTTGTTTTTGTTTTTTTCCCCATACAGCATAAGTGCTTTTCTTTAATTCTACCCCCAGGTACTCTTTGATGAATATATCTTTACTTATATTTTAAAAAATCCTTGGCTGTGCCAGGCCTGGTAGTGCACGCCTGTAATCCTAGTACTTGCGAGGCTGAGACAGGAAGATTGCAGGTTTGAGGCCAGCCTCAGCAACTTAGCAAGACCAGGTTTCAAAATAAAAATTTTTAAAAAAGGTTGGTGGTGTAGCTCAGAGGTGGAATGCCTATGGGTTTAATTCCCAGTACCAAAAATCAAAAACAAAACAAAAAAATCCCCCCAAACAGATCCTTTAATGTGTTTCTATGAAATCATAAGATCTTACTGCTATTTGAAAAAATGAATATGTAATATGAGATAAATATTTAATCTTAGAAAGAGTAGAATTTTCTTGATATAAGGATACTAGTAAATATTTAGGTTATGGTTTTAGGCAAATTCTTTCTAGTTGGAACCCCAGTATGAGAATAGATTTAATAAGCAGTTTTTTTAATAGACCATATTTTTAGAGCAATTTTAGATTCATAGCAAAATTGAGCAGAAGGTACAGACATTTCCCATATACCCTTCTACCCCTACACATGCATAACCTATCTTATTATCAACCTCCCCCACCAGAGTGGTACATTGTTACAATTGATGACTCTATGTTGACATGTCATTATCATTCAAAGTCTATAGTTTACCTTAAGGTTCACTCTTGGATGTACATTCTATTTATTTAAATGTATAATGATATATATTCACTATTATAGTATACAAAGTAGTTTCACTGCCCTAAAAATCCTTTGTGCTTTACCAAATTGTCCCACTCCCCCAACCCCTGGCAACCACTAATCTTTTTACTGTCTCTATAGATTTCCCTTTTCTAGAATGTCATATGATTGGAATCAAACAGTACATGTAGTCTTTTTAGAATGACTTGTTTCACTTGGTACACATTTAAGTTTCCTTTATAGGTTTTCATGGCTTGATAGTTCATTTCTTTTTCATACTGAATAATATTCTATTATCTGGATATACCACAGTTTATTAACTTACTGAAGGACATCTTGATTGCTTCTAAGTTTGGGCAATTGTAAATAAAACTGCTGTAAATATCTAATATATAAATATGGGAAGGTTTTTATTAGGACATAAGTTTTCAACTCCTTTGGGTAAATACCAAGAACATGATCGCTGGATCATATAGTAATAATATTTTTAGTTTTGTAAACTGTTGCAAGGCACCGGGGCGTGGTGGCGCACGCTTGTAATCCCAGTACTTTGGGAGGCGGAGACCGGAGGATCCGGGTTCGTGGCCAGCCTCAGCTCTCTCGCTCTCTCCCTGTCTCTCTCTCTCTCTCTCTCTCTCTCCTTAGTGAGGCCCTTCGCAACTTTGTGAGACCTGGTTTCAAAATAAAGTATAAAAAAATAGGGCCGGGGGCGTAGCACAGAGGTAGAACGCCCCTGCGTTCAATCCCCGGTACCGCAAAAAAAAAAAAAAAAAAAAGTTGCAAAGTGTCTTCCCAAGTGGCTCTATCATTTTACATACCCCAAGCAGTGAATGAGAACGTCTGCTGTTCTCTGTCCTCACCAGCATTTGGTGCTTTCCGTGTTCTGGATTTGGGCCATTTTAATAGGTATATAATGGTATATACATATAAATCTTGTTATGTATAAATAGTTTTAATAAATAACTTAGAAATGAAGAGAAGTTTGGGAGTTGAATATACTAAGATTTAAAAGTAGAATTGTAATATACACACACATCTGTGTCTCATTGGAACTTGAATTGGTACCACTCAGAATACAGACAGGTATTTTTTTTATAGAGATATACATAATATCTCATACATGTGAAAAAAAGAATAATTATTTTTTTCCCAATAGGATCTACAAATATCTTTCAACAAGGAGCACGAAGAAAATGAATATTTAAGGTCTGAAATACTATCCCTTCAGGAAACTTCAGGAAAAGCACAGGTAAATCTCTCACTATTTCTTTTTTTTTTTTTTTTTGCGGTACCAGGGATTGAACGCAGGGGTGTTCTACCTCTGCGTTACGCCCCCGGCCCTATTTTTTATACTTTATTTTGAAACCAGGTCTCACGAAGTTGCGGAGGGCCTCACTAGATAGAGAGAGAGAGAGAGAGAAGAAAGAGAGACAGGGAGAGAGCGAGTGAGCTGAGGCTGGCCACGAACCCGGATCCTCCGGTCTCCACCTCCCAAAGTACTGGGATTACAAGTGTGCGCCATCACGCCCGGCTCACTATTTCTCTAAATTTATAGATGTTACTTAATTTTATTCAATTAAAGAACCAAGATTAATCCTGATTATATAAATTCATACCATAGCTATCATTCAGCTCTTTATTTCCAAAAGATCTACTTCATCTATGAAGCATTATTAAATCATAGTTCTCATTTTACTTTCCAAATTCCTGACACAATGATATACAAAACATGTCACTAAATTATGCACTAGTTCACATTTTGCCTCTTTTTGTTTTCAATTTAGTTATTAAGTATATATCCTCTATCCCCACAATGAAATTCTAAGCAATTCAATGACAAGGACTATGTTTTATACATTTTTTTTGTGACTTCTATATCAAATAACACAACAGAAACCTAATAAATGCTTGCTGGATTTTGGAATTATGTATAATCATTTTCTGTGGGTTGGTGGTTCCCAAATTTAGCTGACACTTTAAATCTTTCTATATTAATATATGCATGCATGTGTATCTTGAGGAATAACCAAACATGTAGGCAAACTGGTGTTACCACAGAGCGCAATGAAATAGTGTTTATCACTTGAAATAACTTTTCTGTTCGTACAATTGGTTACAACAATTTTAGGGTCATAATGTGCTATGCTTCCTTTATAATAAAATATAAAATAAACATGTCCTTTTATAAAATAACAATAACTACTACTGTTTTTCCTGTACTAATAGTAGTTAACATTTTTTACTGACCCCATTCCATATAAAATATACATGCACATATTAAAATAGATGATAGATAGATAGATAGATGATAGATAGATATAAAATACCAGTTAAATTCTAAGCATCTTTTATTACTAACAAATTGTAATACTTTCAATAGCACTATGAAATAGAAGCTATTACTCATATTTTAAAGATAGGAAGGTGATATGCATAAGTTTATAACATAGCTAATAAGTGGTAGAGTTGGAATTTGACCTCAGGCAATCTGGATCCAAAAAAAAATGATCGTTTCTTTTCAAGGAACAAGTATTTTCCTGTGTATCACCCTGATGTGTTCCTTGATGAATAGTGTGCATACCTGGTTATGACTTTAGCACGTCCCTCAATGCATTCCTAACTACTCATGGCACATATCACTCATGGTGCTTGCCAGTTCTTTCATTTATCTTTTCTTCCTTACAATTTTATTTGTTATATTTTTTCCTATTGCTCCCTCAGAGTGATACATCCTTGTCCTTGAGAAACTTGTTTGTTGAAACATAAGGTCCTTGCCACATCTACCTTGCAAAAGTAACTGATAATTAAGATGAATATTTTTCACAATACAAATTTCAAAATGTCAGAAGACAAGAGAATTAGGGTTGAGGAATATGGAAAAGAGAAAAAAAAAACAGAGACTGAGTGCACACCTATGTGTGTGAGTGTCCTTAGTTAGCTACATGTATGATTCATAGCACAAAGAGGTTTTATTCTGAAAGATTAATCTTGCGATAGTAAAATTATCTACTTATATAAATACCTTAGTTGGTAGCCAGGCATGGTGGCTCACGCTTGTAATCCCAGTACTTGGGAGGCTGAGACAGGAGAATTGTGGATTTGAAGCCAGCCTCAGCAACTTAGTGAGGCCCTATTTCAAAATAGAGAATAACATGGGGATGGGGTTGTAGTTCAGAGGTGGAATTCCTCTGGGTTCAATCCCCAGTACCACACACACACAAAAATACCTTAATTGGTGGTGAAGGAAGTTAGATATTTGGGGTTTCTAGCTAAATGATTCTTAATGTTCATTATGTAATTATTAGAATCAATTTCTACAATATTATCTAGGTACCTACATTCTAAATTCCATCCTGCAGATGTCTCTCTCTAATTGACCAGTGTTCAAAATTGTGATGAACAGAAAGAAAATCAGTAAAATGCCAAATGCTTCAGTTACTCCACCAAATCAGAAAATCTCCCCCCCCCCTTTTTTTTTCGGTACTGGGGATGGAACCCAGTGGCATTCTACCTCCCAGCTACACTCCCAGCCCTATTTTTTTTCTTTATTTTGAAACGGTCTCACCAAGTTGCGGAGGCCTCACTAAGTAGCTGAGGCTGGCCGTGAACCCGGATCCTCCCATCTCAGCCTCCCGAGTACTGGGATTACAAGCATGTGACACCACACCTGGCTAAAATCTCTTCCTTTAATTTAGAATTTTTAAGGATGTTGACTCCAAATATTTTGAACTAGTGAAATATTAATTAGAGATAGGTTAAATGAATTGAGCTCTCCCTTATAGTGAGATATTATACAATCATTAGAAATAATGATACGTTGGTGAACTAATTCTCTATCGGAGAGGCCTGACTTGCTGTGTATGTTGTCTTAGGTTTTGAATGATGAACTAACTAGAAAGTGTTCAGAGCTAAGCAGCATGCTTCAGAACGTTCATATGGAAAATGCCAGGATTATTGCTGACCATCAAGCCATTCTGCAGGTACTTATTTAACATTAATGAGCTTCTGCTACAGGCAGCAGAAAGCCAGCCTGGCTAAGAGATCAGGGGATTTGCATGGCCAACCGGATAATAAAATATTTTAGCAATAAATTCCAAAAGTTTACTGAATTGCTTTATTTTTTATTAGTAGTTTTCAGTTTTCATTAGGGGTATAATTTGGCCTTATACTAAATGTTTTAATGATTTGTTCTTAAATGTCATTACTTTAGGAAAAGTCACCTGTCCCACTATTTATAGAATCATGAAGTACAGTTATAAGTGACTCTCAAGTACTTACTGCTTTCCCAATCACCTTGCTGTTTCCCAGTTTTCTTATATCTTTCTCTCTGTTGAGAATGCTCTTCAACTATTTGAAATTCTGTTTATTTGTTCAGACTAACTTTCATCAGGGAGCTTGACCATCCCAACCAGAGGGATAAATTTTTCCTTTTCAACTTCTATTCCTTGAATAAACAGACTGTCACAATGATAGCACTTGTGTTGTTGCATTTTTTTAGCATATACCAACCATCCTATTAAGGATTTTGCATATATTACCCCCTTTACTCATAACAGGTGCTACATAAAAGAATATTTATAGCTGGGCATGGTGGCGAACGCTTGTAATCCCAGTACTTGGGAGGCTGAGACTGGAGGATCCGGGTTCGCTACTTAGTAAGGCCCTCTGCAACTTAGTGAGACCCCGTTTCAGAATAAAGAATAAAAGTAAGGCTTGGGGTGTAGCCCAGAGGTAGAATGCCCCTGGGTTCAATCCCTGGTACTGCAAAAAAAATTTTATATATTTATTATCCTTGTTTTACTGATTTAAAAAATGAGGGTTAGAAATGTTAACTAACTTATCCAAAAAGTCACCTAACTAGTAAGGAGTAGAGCTGCATTTAAATCTAGATCTGATCTGGACATAGTGGCACATGCCTGTAGTCCCAGCTATTTGGGAGGCAGAGGCGGGACGATCATGTGAGTACAGGAGTTCAAGGCTAGCCTAGGCAACATAGGGAGACTGCATCTCAAAAAATAAAAAACAACACAAAATAAATCTAGGTCTGACTCCAGAGCCAGTGTTTTTAGTTATAACATTATGTTGTCTCCCTATTTTGCATTCTCTAGTAATAACTTATGTACATGATTAACTTCATGTATTACATTGCAAGTTTCTAAGAAGCAAGGACATTGCCTTATTTATCTGTTATTTCCCATAGTGCTAAATATGTCCTGCAATACATATTTTTATTAATTCAGTGAACATTTAGTATTTATGCAAGTTTGATGTTAGATCTAGATAGAATTATAAGGGTGAGCAGGACAAAATCCCTACTTTTGAGCCGGGCGTGGTGGCACACGCTTGTAATCCTAGTACTTTGGGAGGCGGAGACCAGAGGATCCAGGTTCGCAGCCAGCCTCAGCTCTCTCTCTCTCTCTCTCTCCCTGTCTCTCTCTCTCTCTCTCTCTCTCTCTCTCTACTTAGTGAGGCCCTCTACAACTTCGTGAGACCCGGTTTAAAAATAAAGTATAAAAATAGGGCCGGGGGTGTAGCGCGAAGGTAGAACGCCCCTAGGTTCAATCCCCGGTACCGCAAAAAAAAAAAAAATCCCTACTTTTATGGATGTACAGGGTAATTTAACATACATAATACTGTGACAAAAGTTTCAAAATTTTGAAATAGAGCCAGGCGTTGTAGTGCATGCCTGTAATCCCAGTACTTGGGAGGCTGAGACAGGATTGCAGATTCTGAGGCCAGTTTCAGCAATTTAGCAAGACTCTCAGCAACCTAGCAAGACCCTGTTTCAAAACAAAAAAATTAAAAGGGCTGGGGGTGTAGCTCAGAGGTAGAACACTCCTTGGTTTAATCTCTAGTAAAACACACACACACACACACACACACACACACATACACACACACATTTTGAAATAGAACACAGATGATCCCATTTTACTAAGTATAAAGGTGTGAAGATTTGCTTTGCAGTCAAATATTAAAATAGAAGTGTTTTAAATATATTTAGAAAAGTAATTGTTAATATTTACTATGCTTGCAAAACTTTCTTTTTAGATTGTAGGTATAAGTGTATGTGTATACATATATTATGTTTGTAATTTCAAAATGATGAGCCAGAGAAAATAAGTTGTGCAAAATAGTTATGCTCTTGCTGCAACATTATTTGAGTACAATTTAAGATATTCTCGAAAGAATTCACAACAAACTATTAAAAATGATTATCCTTAGAGACTGGATTATTTAGAGGGAGAGGAAAGATACAGATGAAGGGATCTTTTCATCATATTTTATATATAGATATATAGATATTATTTTACTTTATGTCATTGAGATATTAAAATACCAAAATATTCTTAATATAATTTCTTTTTTTTTTTTTTTTGCGGTACCAGGGATTGAACCCAGGGGCATTCTACCTCCGCGCTACGCCCCTGGCCCTATTTTTTTATACTTTATTTTGAAACCGGGTCTCACGAAGTTGCGGAGGGCCTCACTAGGTAGAGAGAGAGAGAGAGACAGGGAGAGAGAGAGAGCGAGCTGAGACTGGCTGCGAACCCGGATCCTCCGGTCTCCGCCTCCCAAAGTACCGGGATTACAAGCGTGTGCCACCACGCCTGGCTAATTTCTTATTTTTAAATATATATTGGTATTAGGATTTTTACAAAAATTTCAGCACTCTGGGTAAATAATGCCTCTTGACTATTGGCTATCAGAGCTATAAAGTGATAGAATTGTTGTCAGCTTAGGGTGGAACAAAGAGAAAGGTAGACATTAAGGTAAAGTCTTTTAAAAAGAGGTTTTATTTTTGGAAATAAAACTTATGTATTGTAAGTTCAGTGTCCTTGATCAGTTCTCTGAATAACACCCTATCAGATGGCATCTCAGCTTTTCATATTACTCCTAACACTCAGGTAGAGCAGAAAATGATGACACAGACATTTCAAGAGCAAAACCTCCTGCTGGATGCAGCCCATGCCAGCATCACAAGCGAACTGCACACTGTTCAGAACGAGAAAACCCAACTCCAAACACATCTGTGAGTAAATTATGGGAAACCTCTAGCGTCTTTTGTCCTTGCATTTGTATTTCTTATCTTTAATAAAAATATTTAATTCTGCATTTGTTGGGCCAGCCACAAAGATAAAATAAAGATTCTGCCTTCAAGGAACTAGTTTTGTTAGAACATTTTGGTAACTGTTCTCAGGCAGAAGTTACATTCTATAAGAACATCTAATCACTCTTTCTGTTAAAGTATAACTCTGATTTAACTTTGATGTCTCCTTGTTCTCTTCCTGCAAGGGATCATTTAATTCTTGAGCATAACCAGTGTATCCAGAAAGCACAGGATGCTGAGAAGAGGACAGCTACACAAAAAGAGCTTCTAGAATCGACTGTTGCAAGATTGAGAGGTGAACTGGAAGCATCAGTGCAAGAGAAGAAGTCTCTGCTAGAGGAGAATGAAAGATTTCAGAGAGAGGTAAGAAGCAGCAGCTTTTGGCTACCTCCTTGTTGTGGTGTGGTGATGTTTTTTAAAATTGTCTTCTAAGTGCAAAAGATGAGAAAAGAAATCAAGCCCAGATGCAGTTTATCTGAGTTGCCCATTGAAGAAACCTCTAGGTTGTTAATCTGTGCCTTTCAACATGTGGAGTAGTCTGTGCCTCATAGTACAGAAACCCTTATAAAGCATTAGCGAATGTCAACTAACAAGTCACGCATCCTCCTGTTAGACAAGGGGTCAGAGAGAGTTTAAGAATTAATTTCCCCCGAAGGAGTGGGACAGCAGTGGTTAAGGGGAACAGCCATTTATTCCTAGTTAGGAAGGAACCAGCACAGTCTGACATGCAGACGTGTCTTTCTAATTGCAGGGCTGTTTGTGAAGTCTGCTCTGCTTCAGAGACTCCCTGATTGGCCCCTTTTCTGAGAGGATGTGCTATCTGCAGTGTAGGTATTAACTGACATGCAGGATGTGTCTGATATAGTAGAGCCTGTCAGCTGCTGTAAAATAAAATTAACCCATTGCTTTCTTCCCCCCTTGGGCAGGTTAATAAAACAGAAAATGAAATCTCACAAGAAAAATGCAATTTGGAAAAGGAGTTAGCTAAAAACAAGGTATTCCACATTTTACTTGTTGATATTTGGCTGTATTTCATTTCCTTCTGTATTGCCTCCTACTGTATCAGCTTACCTTAATGAGGAGATGGGTGATTTTGTTGATTACCACGATGGGGGTGGGGAGAGGCCACCAACGTGATGCCACCTGGAGTGTTCCAATCACTGCAGGAGCAGGGCGCTTCGGCTGGGGGGGGGGGCTTTGCTTATTGAACACAAGCGTCTGCAAGTGAGTCATCGCCATGTCTGGCGCTCATGTTCACTGAGTATTTCAGCCAGGCGGTCCCCTGAGAGTGAGCTAATGGGCCTGGGAGAGGCAAAGGGGCGAAGGAATGAGTGTTGACGCCGGTTTTGTTTTGTTTTAAAGCTAGCTTAGGCTTCCTAAGTACCTGTTAGCACCTGTCACTTTGTCTTGGAGGTACCCTTTTTCTTCAAAAAAATTTTTTTAATTGAGACATAAAATTGATACATCTTTATGGGGTACATTATAGTAATTCAGTACATTTATATAATGTGTAATGACCAAATCAGGGTAATAAGCACATCCATCTCTTCAAATGTTGATCATCTTTATGTATTGGCAGTGTTGTACTCTTCTAGACCCTGAAAATACATCATAGATTGTTTTAACCAATAGCTACCCTGCTGTGCTATAGAAAACCAGAACTAATTTCTCCCTCTGTGTTTTGGTGCCCCTTATGTAACGTCTTTCCATGCTCCTGCTCCCTGCCCTTCTCAGTCTCTAGGGACCACTATTACACTCTTTTCTTCTATGAGATTGACTTTTTAGTTTCCACAGATGAGTGAGAACATGTGATATTTTTCTGCTTCTGACTGGCTTCATTTAACATAGTGACCTCCAGCTCCATCCATGTCACTGCAAACAACAGGCCTTCGTTGTTTCTATGGCTGAATGATATTTCATTGTGTGTGTATACCACATTTTCTTTATCCATCCATTCACTAATGGGCATCTAGGTTGGTTCCATATCCAAGCTATTGTGAATAGTACTGCAGTAAACATGGAGTGCAAGTACCTCCTTTGGTATAATGATTTCATGTTGATATATCCAATAGTGGGATTGCCGGGTCATATGGTAGTTCTGGTTTGAAGGGCCGTCCTCTGCCCTAGGAGGCACACGCCAGCCCAGGGCTTCTGGTGCTGTCAGGTTGCTAGCTGCTGGCCCCTAAGGCTGGGTAGCATCTAGCAGGCACTGTGGGAGCAGTTTGGGTTCTGGAGATTGGGAGGATCCAATCTGAGCTCCTTCTTTGAAGCAGAGCAGTTGATTTGAGAAAAGCCAGCTACCTCAAGCTGGACAGTGCTGAAAGACTAGAGAGATTCTATTAAGCCAAATAATACAGAGTCCCATTTTTAAAATCTAATTTAAAATCTAATCTAACTTCTTTCATTTAGCATAAGACGTTTGACATTCATTCATACCATCTGTATCAGCAGTTTGTGTTCCATTGTATGGATGTATCAGTTTCTTTATTCACCAGTTGGAGGGCATTTGGGCAATTATGAATAAAGCCTCTATAAATATTCATGTATGCATATATATTTTTACTTCTCTTGGGTAAATATTGAATTGAATATTTGGATCCTTTATAAATATATATATATTTAACATAATAACAAACTACTGAACTGTTTTTCAAAGGATCTGGATAATCTTGCATCCCCACCAGTAATATATGAGCTCCAGATTCTCTCTACATTTTCACCAGCACAGGACATTTTCAATACTTTGATTGGTGTATAATAGTATATCATTATAGTTATAATTTGTGTTTCTCCAATGATTAATAATATTGAATATCTTTTCATGTGCTTATTTGCCATTGCAAATTGAAGCATATTTTCAAACCATTTTTAATTCAATTGTTTTCTTATTATCGAATTTTCAGAGATTTTAAAACATCTCATATTAAATAAAAATATTTTTACTGTTTGTATATATACAAATATTGTGTCAGATACGTGTTTTGTAAATATTTTATTATGTTTTATGACTTGTCTTTTCATTTTCTTTTGAAGAACTTAAGTTTTAAATTTTGATGAAGCCTAATTATTGATTTAAAAATTTTCATGGACCATAGTTTTTGTATCATGTCTAAGAAACTTTTGCCTAACCTAAGATTGCCAACATTTTCTCACTTTTTGTACTCCAGAAGTCTCATAGTTTTAGGTTTTATATTAGGTCTATTATCTGTTTTAACTTAATTTTTATGTATCATGCAAGGTGTGTACTTCAAGGTTTATTTCATTTTTAGGTGAATGTCTTTTTTGTCTGTATGTGTGTGGTACTGGGAATTGAAACTAGGGGGATTCTACCTCTGAGCTACACCCCTAGCCAATTTTCTTTATCTTTTATACATACATACATATATATATATATATATATATATATATATATTTAGCACATTATAGTTTCACATCATAATATAGTTTATAGTGATAGTGACATACATGCATACAGCACTTGGCAAGTTTTCCCCTGGCTCCCTCCCCACTCCCCCCTTCCCCATACACGATATTGAGATTGGCATTGGTAGTCTCACATATGTACATAATGTCAGTGAAACTGTTTCCTTCATTAATTCTCCCTCTCCCCATCCCCAAAACCAACTCCCTCACTCCACTGGAGTTTCTCTTTCACTAT
Organism: Glis glis; assembly: GCA_004027185.1. Classification (NCBI taxonomy): domain Eukaryota; kingdom Metazoa; phylum Chordata; class Mammalia; order Rodentia; family Gliridae; genus Glis; species Glis glis. The sequence goes on along the minus strand of PVJS01019129.1, from coordinate 17,494 downwards.
CTAAATTCCCTCTTATATCCCAATTACTCCCTTGCCTCCTCATAAGTTCTCCAAGTCCATCCATTTTCCTGCAAATGACATGATTTTGTTCTTCTTTATGGTTGAGTAGAATTCCATTGTGTGTATATCCCATAATTTTGTGATCCATTCACCTGTTGATGGACACCTAGGTTGATTCCATAATTTGTCTGTTGTGGATTGTGCTGCTATGAACATGGGTATGCATATATTACTATAATATTCTGATTTCAGTCCCTTTGGAATGATACTCAAGAGTGGTATAGCTGGATCATATGGTGAATTCATTCCCAGTTTTCTGAGTAATCTCCACACTAATCTCCATAGTGGCTGCACTAATTTTCAATCCCACCAACACTGTAGAAGAGTTTCTATTTCCCTATATCCTCGCCAGCATTTATTGTTGTTTGACTTCTTAATGATTGTCATTCTGATTGGGGCTAGATGGAACCTCAGTGTAATTTTGATTTGTATCTGCCTGATTGCTAATGACGTTGAACATTTTTTCATGTATGTATTAGCCATTTGTATTTCTTCTTTTGTGAAATGTCTATTTGGTTCTATTGCCAATTTCTTGATTGGGTTACTAGTTTTTTTAGTGTTAAGTCTTTTAAGTACTTTGTATATTCTAGATATTAGTCCTCTATCAGAGGGATAGTTGGCAAAGATCTTCTCTCATTCTGTAGGCTTTCTCTTTCGACTCTGATGGTTTCCTTTTATGAGCAGAAACTTTTTAGTTTAATGCCATTCCATTTATTAATTCTTGTTTTAATTTCCTGAGCTTTGTGGGTCCTGTTGAGGAAGTTTCTACCTGTGCCTATATGTTGGAGTGTTGGGCCTGTGCCCTCCTTTAGTAATTTCAATTTCTGGTCTAATTTCCAAGTCTTTGATCTATCTTGAGTTAACTCTTGTGCAGGGCGAGAGGTAGGGATTTAATTCCATTTTTCTACAAATCTATAACCAGTTTTCCCACACCGTTTGTTGAAAAGGATATCTTCTCGAACATATATCTTGGACATCTTTGTTGAAAATCAATTGGGTATAAGTATGTAGATTTGTTTCTGTATCTTCTGTTCTGTTCCATTGGTCTATGTGTCTGTTTTTGTGCCAATATCATACTGTTTTTATTACTGTATCTCTGCAGTATAATTTGAAGTCAGCAATTGTGATGTATCCTGCATTGTTCTTATTGCTGAAAATTGTTTTGGCTATTCTAGGTCTTTTGTTTTCCTATATGAAATTTAGGACTGATTCTTCTAGCTTTGAGAAGCATGACGTTGGTATTTTGATAGGAATTGAATTGACTCTGTAGATCACTTTTGGTAGAATGGCCATTTTTATAATATTTATTCTGCCTATCGCAGATCATGGGAGATCTTTCCATCTTCTAAGATCTTCAATTTCTTTCTTTAGCATTTTATAATTTTCATTGTACAGGTATTTGACCTAAGTTAGATTTATTTTAAGGTATTTTATTGTTTTTGAGGTTATTGTGAGTTGTTTTCGCATATCTTTTTCAGTGGATTCATGGTTGGCATATAGAAAAGCTACTGGTTTCTTTATATTTATTTTTGTATCCTGCTTCTTTGCTGAATTCGTTGATCAACTCCAGAAATCTTTTGGTTGAGTTTTTTGGGTCTTCTAAATATAGGTTCATGTCATCTGCAAATAGAGATAATTTCAGTTCTTCCTTTCCTATTTGTATTCCTTTGATTTCCTTCATGGCTTATCACTCTGGATAGAGTCTCTAGTACTATATTAAAAAGGAATGGTGATAGTGGGCATCCTTGACTTTTTTCTGATTTTAAAGGGAATTCTCTCAGTTTTTCCCCATTTAATATGATGTTGACTTTGGGTTTATTGTATATTGCCTTTATGATAGTGAGGTAAGTTCCTTCTATTCCTATTTTCTGCAGTGTAACCTGAAAGGGTGTTGGATTTTGTCAAATGCTTTTTCGGCATCTATTAAGATGATCACATGGTTTTTGTCCTTAGTTCTATTTATGTGGCAAATGACATATATTGATTTGTGCATGTTGAACCAGCCTTGCATCTCTGGAATGAAACCAACTTGGTCATGGTGTACAATTTTCTTGATGTGGTTTTGTATGCACATGGCTAGTATTTTGTTTAGAATTTTTGCATCTATGTTCATCAAGGATATTGGTCTGTAATTTTCTTTTCTTAAGGGATCTTTATTCAGTTTTGGTATTAAGGTGATACTGGCCTTGTAGAAGGAGTTGGAAGGTTTCCATCTCTTTCTATTTCATGGAATAGTTTGTAAAGTATTGGGATTAGTTCTTCTATAAGAGTTTTGTAGGATTCAGCTGGGACTCCATCTGAACCTGGATTTTCTGTGATGGAAGGTTTTTATTGCTATTTCTATCTCTTTGCTTGCTATTGGTTGGTTTAGGTTTTCTATATCCTCTTGGTTCAATTTAGGTAGGTTGTATGTATCTAGAAATCTATCGATTTCTTCTATGTTTTCCAGTTTATTGGAGTTTAAATTTTCAAAATAGTTTCTGATGATCCTCTGGATTTCACCATTTTCTGTGGTGATATCTCCTTTTTCATTTCTGTTTTTAATAATTTGGGTTGATTCTCTCTTTGTTTTAGTTAATTTGGCTAAGGGCTTATCAATCTTGTTGATCTTTTCTAAGAACCAACTTTTTGTTCTATTGATCTTTTGTAATTTTTTTGTTCTCCATTTCATTGATTTCTGCTCTGATTTTAATTATTTCCTGCCTTCTACTGGCTTTGGGATTATGCTGTTCCTGTTTTTCAAGGGCCTTGAGATGTCATTAGGTTATTTGGTGACTTTCCAATTTTCCTATGTGGACACTCAGTGCAATAAACTTTCCTCTTAAAACCATCTTCAAAGTGTCCCATAGATTTTGGTATGTTGTGTCCCTGTATTTGTTTAATTCTAGGAACTTTATTATTTCTCCCCTTATTTCTTCTTTGATCCAGTCCTCATTCAATCTCCATGTATTTATGTAATTTCTTTTGGTCTTCCTGTTGTTGATTTCTACTTTCATTCCATTATGATCTGAAAAGATGCAAGGAATTATATTACATTTTTATTTATTTATTTATTTATTTATTTATTTATTTATTGGTGCATTGTAATCATATATCTTGATGAGTTTCAGTGTGGTAGAAGTATACATGTCCACATTGCTCAATTATCCCTTTCCCAATTCCCACCCCACTTCCTTCCCCTTTCGCTCCTTCTTGTGCTCAGCATAGCAGATGACTTTGATATGTTTGTGTATGTACATCTTGTGCATTATGGTGTTTCCCTCTTACCCCCCTCTCATCTCCCTCAGTTAGGTCACCTTCTTTACTCATATAAGGTTTTCTCCATCTTTGTCTGGAGTCCCTCCTATGCCCTATTCTCCTTAGCTTCTGCATATTAGGGAGAGCATCTGACTTTTTCACTTTTCATGACTGACTAATCTCACTTAGCATAATGTTCTCTAATCCCATCCATTTCCCTGCAAATGATGTAAGTTTGTTCTTCTTTATGGCTGTGTAAAATTCCATTGTGTACATACCCCATAGTTTTGTAATCCATTTGTCTGTTGATGGACATCTTGGCTGGTTCCATAGTTTGGCAATTGTGAATTATGCAGCTGTAAACATAGATACACATGCATTAGTTTGGTAGTTTGGTTTCCATTCTTTTGGGTAGATACCTAGAAGTCGTATTGCTGGGTCATATGGTAGGTTTATTCCCAATCTTCTGAGGATCCTCCACACTGTTTTCCAAAGTGGTTGCACTAATTTGCAATCCCACCAACACTGTATTAGAGTTCCTACTTCTCCACATCCTCGCCAGCATTTGTTGTTGTTTGTGTTTTTAATGATTGCCATTCTAATTGGGGTTAGGTGAAATCTCAGGGGTAGTTTTGATTTGCATCTCTCTGATTGCTAATGATGTTGAACATTTTTTCATACATGTATTGGCCATTTGTATTTCTTCTTTTGTGAAGTGCCTATTTAGTTCACTTGTCCATTTTTTTGATTGGGTTGTGTTTTTAGCAGTGAGTTTATTGAGTTCTCTGTATATTCTAGACATTGGTCCTTTAACAGAGGAGTAGCTGGCAAAAATCTTCTCCCATTCTGTCAGTTCTCTGTTGAGGTTCTTGATAGTTCTTGATAGCACAGAAGCTCTTCAGTTTGATGCAATCCCATTTATTGATCCTTATTTTAACTTCTTATGCCTTTGGGGTCTTGTTGAGGAAGTTTTTGCCTGTGCCCATGTATTGAAGAGTTAGACCTATGCCCTCTTCAAGCAGCTACAAGGTCTCTGGTATAATTTCTAGGTCTTTGATCCATTTTGAATTGACTCTTGTGCAGGGTGAGAAAGTGAGGTTTATTTCCATTTTTCTGCATGTGGTTAACCAGTTTTGCCAACACCATTTGTTGAAGAGGCTGTCTTTTTTCCAGAGTATGTTTTTGGCTCCTTTGTCAAAAATCAATTGGCTCTAAGTGTATGGATTTGTTTCTGAGTCTTCTATTCTGCTCCATTGGTCTATGTGTCTGCTTTTGTGCCAATACCATGCTGTTTTTATTACTATGGCTCTGTAGTATAGTTTGAAGTCAGGTATTTTGATGCCTCCTGCATGATTCTTGTTGCTAAGAACTACTTTGGCTATTCTGGGTTTTTTGTTGTTCCAAATGAATTTAAGGACTGATTTTTATATGTCTGTGAAGAATGACCTTGGTAATTTAATGGGTATTGCATTAAATCTATAGATCACTTTTGGAAGAATGGCCATTTTGATGATGTTTATTCTGCCTATCCAAGAGCATGGGAGGTCTTTCCATATTCTAAGATCTTCTTCAATTTCTTTTTTCAACGTTTTATAATTTTCCTTGTAGAGGTCTTTTACCTCCTAGGTTAGGTTTATTCCCAAGTATTTTATTGTTTTGGCATATAGAAAAGCTTCTGAGTTTTTTTAAGATTGATTTTGTATCCAGACACTTTGCTGAATTTGTTGATCAGTTCTGTAAGCCTTTTGGTTGAATTTGTTGGGTCTTCTAAGTATAATATCATATCATCTGCAAATGGAGATAGTTTCAGTTCTTCTTTTTCTGTTTGTACTCCTTTTATTGCCTTCTCTTGCCTTGTTGATCTGGCTAGAGTCTCTAGTACTATATTGAAAAGGAGCTGTCTTTATTTGGGCTTGGGTATTAATGTGATGTTGGCTTCATAGAATGTATTTGGGAGAGTTCCGTTTCTATTTCATCCAATAGATTGTGGAGTATTGGGATTAGTTCTTCTATCAAGGTTTTATAAAATTCACCTAGGAAACCATGTGGTCCTGGGATTTTCTTTGATGATAAGCTCTTTATTGCTGCTTCAATCTCTTTGATTGCTATTTGTTGATTTAAAATTTCTATGTCTTCTTGATTCAATTTAGGAAGGTTGTACATGTCTAGAAATTTGTCAGTTTCTTCTAGGTTTTTCATTTTGTTGGAGTATAGTTTTTCAAAGTAGTTTCTGATAATTCTCTGGATTTCTACACTGTCAGTGGTAATATCACCTTTTTCATCTCTTATTTTAGTAATTTGGGTTGATTCTCTCTTTCTTTTAATTAGGTTGAATAGTGGTTAATCTATCTTGTTTATTTTTTCAAGGAACCAGCTTTTGGTTTTGTGGATGTTTTGTATTGTTTTTTTATCCTCTACTTCATTGATTTCTGCTCTAATTTTAATAATTTCCTGTCTTCTACTGGCTTTGGGGTTTGACTGTCCCTGTTTTTCAAGAGCTTTGAGGTGAGTCATTAGGTTATTTATTTGGTGATTTTCTGTTCTTCTTATGTGAGCACTCAGTGCTATGAATTTTCCTCTTAATACTGCATTCAGAGTGTCCCAGAGATTTTGATATGTTGTGTCTCTGTTTTCATTTGTTTTTAGGAATTTCTTAATATCTCTCCTTATTTCTTCTCTGACCCATTCCTCATTCAGCAGTGTGGTGTTCAGTCTCACATGTTTATGAGGTTTCTCTGGGTCTTCTTATAGTTGATTTCTAGTTTCATTCCATTATGATCTGAAAAGACGCAGGGGATTATGTCACAATTTTCGAATTTGCTAGTACTTACTTTGTGGCCTAGGATATGGTCTATTGTAGAGAAGGTTCCAAAAGCAGCTAAAAAAAAAAGTGAATTCAGCTATAGTTCGGTGGAATATTCTGTATGTGTCTACTAGATCCATTTGGTTTATGGTGTACCTTAGGTCCGAAGCATCTTTACTGACCTTTTATCTTGAAGATCGATCTAGTGGTGTGAGAGGGGTGTTTAAGTCTCCCAATATTATTGTATTGGGATCTATGTGTGACTTAATGTCATGGTGAATTTATTTTATGAAAGTGGTTACACCTATGTATGGGGCATAAATGTTGACTGTCATTATATCCACTTGCTGGATTGTTCCTTTTACCAGTAAAAAGTGACCTGCTTTGCCTCTTGTGATAAATTTAGGCTTAAAGTCTAATATATCTGATATCATAGTTGCTACTCCTGCTTGTTTTCGAGTTCCATTAGCATGGATTACCTTGCTCCATCCCTTCACCTTTAGTTTGGGAGTATCTTTACTTGTAAGGTGTGTTTCTTGCAGGCAGAATATAGATGGATTATGATTTTTAATCCAGTTTGCCACCTTATGTCTTTTGACTGGGGAGTTGAGGCCATTGATATTCAGCGTGATAACTGAGAGATGATTTTTAATTCCTAACACTTTGAGTTTTAATTTCTGTTTGAGGTAGTTTGTTCTTCTTTGCTTAGTTGTTCATTTGATGAAAATCATTGTTTCTCTGGTTCTGGCATTTCTTCATTATTTCTTCTTTGTAATTAGTCTCTGTGAATATTTTCCCTAGTGCTGGTTTAGAAGACATAAAGTCTTTCAGCTTCTGTTTGACGTGGAAGGTTTTTATTTCCCCATCAAATTTGAAAGATATCTTTGCTGGGTAGATAAGGCTTGGTTGGAAGTTGTTTTCTTTCAGAGTTTGGAATATGTTGCTCCAGGCCCTCCTGGCTTTCATGACTTGGTTTGAAAAGTCTGGAGTGATTGTTATTGGTTTGCATCTGAATGTCACTTGGTCTTTTCCTCTCATTGCCTTTAAGGTTCTCTCCTTGGCCTCTACATTAGAAGATAGGAAAGAGGGATGAAGCTTGCAAAAGGGATAGGGAAAAGTACAGACAAATGAGCAAACAAACAAATATACAAGTACAGAGCAGTTGGGCTCTGCCACCCTCTTGAGTCTGCATGGATACTTTCAGCCATTATGGTCTGTGTATTACAGTAGGTTCTCAAGCACGTTCCAAGCATTCTCACTTGCTCAGTATCCTATAGCAATAATGTCAGTTTGCAGGCCCAATTCTTGATCTCCTTCAGTGATTGGGTCCCTTGCCTGGTGCCTCTCTCTGCCTCTGCAGGCACCCAGTGCTGCTGGGGCCCCTCCCACTGCACGCATTGGTCTCTGTATTCTCCACTGGGCCTGTATCTATGTCTCCCTCTGTCTACAGACACAGTGGGTGTCACCAGCATGGGACTTTGGGCCTGTGTCTCTCTTTACCTAGGGAGGCGGTGGATGTCACTGTGAGCTGACCCAGTGCAAATTTTCTCCACAGAGAAGGCTGGACTGATCTGATTTCTCCCTATGAACCAAGACTGTGTGTCCTCTGGTGATCCCCAGAAACCCTGCAAGGGTGCTGCAACCTGCATGCTGTATGTCTGTCCCGCCCAAATGTCGCCGGGAGTTGTCTGCTTATCCGTGCTTCTGCTGTGTCTTACAGCAGACCCCACTCCCACCTCCACAGGGGTGATCTGCAAAGTCTTAGACCCCACGAGTCTATTGCTTGCCACACTAGTCCCTATGGTCACACTGGGTGGTCCCCCCTGGGGTGGCTCATTAACTTATGGTCTTGTTGAGTGCCACTCTGGATCTCTGGAGGAGGAGGTGGGCTCAGCCGCTGCTGCAGGTTCTGGTTGGCCATCTGGGCATTCGGGTCTCTTGTCAAGCATGGAGTGAGTTGCTGCTTGCTTTCATTGATGATGATCTGCAGTTGCTGGATTTACAACAGGTCACTGACTTCTTTGTTGGTGGCCTGAAGAAGCCACAATGCCAGTAGCCCTCTGCCCGTGCACGGTCTGGCCAAGATGGTGCTGCCGCCACAGCCACCATTCCTTAGGTAAGGCACGTGAAGCTGTTTACTGACCTCTGTTCTGTCTTCTGGTTTTGATCTGTCATGTTTCAAATTTTTCATTGTTCAATTTTCCACTGCTTTTCTTCTCTTATTAAGAAGCTACTTTCACAGTGATTGAAATCGAGTCTCAGAGGGATTGCAATGTGGCATCTCCCTCAGTTGCCATCTTGAAAGTCCCTATATTACAATTTTTTAATTTTCTGGTACTTTCTTTTGGCCCCAAATATGGTATATTTTGGGAAATGTTCCATGAGCAGCTGAGAAGAATGTATATTCAACTGTTGTTGTTTGGAATATTCTGTATATGTGTATTAGGTCCATTTGGTTTATAGTGTTCTTACAGTCTGAAGAGTGTTTACTCATCTTTTGCCTGAAAGATTGATCTAGTGGTGTGAGAGGTGTGTTGAATATTATTGTCTTGGGGTCTATCTGAGACTTAATGTCTTGAAGAGTTTGTTTTACAAAAGTGGGTGCAGCCATATTTGGGGCATAAATGTTTACTGTCATTATATATTCTTGTTGGATTGTTACTTTTATTAGAAAGAAGTGACCTGCTTTGTTTGTTCTGATAAGTTTTAGATTAAAGTCTGCTTTGTTAGAGGGAGGGGGTGCCTGGAGAGGGTATCACTGTGCCTGTCCTATAGCTGATTCCAAATGCTACCATGGGAATATGCTGCTCAGGGATGTCCTGGTGATTTGATCCATGTGCTGATCAGTTCCCAGGTGGACCCACACATTGGTGCTGGGACTAAAATCCCGAGAAAGGAGGGGTTAATAAAAAGAGCTTTAAAAATCAAAATATAATATCCTTTTTGAAATTATAGCCCACATTCTAAAAAGGAAGGAGATGAATGACATTAGCAAAGTGAACAAGGAACTATGCTGACCACACTGACAGTGTCAGAATATGCTATTTCTTTTTCATAAAAATGACATCAAAGAGACTTCAGGTAAATGAGGAGAGAGACCAGTAGAATAGTGGAAGAGGATTGGGGGAAAGGAGGTGGGAAGGGGGAAAAGGAGGATTGAGGAAGGAAACAAATCAAATAATGTTATGTCCATATATGAATGTATTGCTACAATCTCACTAAAATGTACAGGGAGGAAGGAGGGGGCAGTGGGGTTGGGATCTGGAGGATGGTACGCCAAGTGCTGTGTGCTTGTATGTGTGTATCACTTTGAAGGTCACTACAAGGTATAATTACAATGCACCAATAAAAGTATATTTAAAAAGTCAAAAACAAAAAAAGTCTGCTTTGTCAGATATGATAGTTGCCACTCCTGTTTGTTTTTGTTCTCCATTTGTGCCACGGCCCTGCCTCCTACAGAGTCTGTGTGAACCTACACGCACAAGGTGGCAAAAGCTTCAAGGAAGTATGCCCGTAGAAAAAGGTGGCCTGGCAAGATCCTCTGTTTTCTTGGCTGTTCTCTCTTTGCTGTAAACTTCTTGTATTCTTTAACAGGTATGGCTCAGTGAGCGCAGTGTTTTGTTCAAAATCATCAACTGTGCCTTATGAGAAAAATAGGCGGGTCTTTCCCAGGAATGTGACTTTGGCCCCAAACGCTCCCATGTTCTTAAAAGCTATTTTTAGATTAGCCCAGAAGGGCAGAGGGGGCTCAAGAACAATTGTGGATGGGTTACAACAGGAAAAACTTTTTGTGGAAACTTCATGGAAATGGTTTTAGGGATGGTTTGAAAGAGATTTAGAAATTTGGAACAAAGAGAATTATAGAAGTTTAAAGTAAGAAAGCAATAACAGGCACTAGGTTAAACATTAAACTCTTGCCCTGTAGCCATAACCGCAATTCCCATTATAGATAGTTTAGGTGCAAAAACCGCGTTTAGCAGCTGCCCACGGCATCATGCAAAACAAAACGTATGCTCTGACGTGCCCGCGGCATTATGCCAAACGAAACGTATGCTCTGACGATTATTTGCTCTTATAGCTTTACATTGTTATTTTTTAGAAATCATTAAGAAATCATTAAGATTGTATAAACCGTAGGTATAAACAATGATCAGCTGATTATGTATTTTGTTTCCTTAATCATTGTGTATAAAATCCTTGCCTGAAGCTTTGCAAAATGCACTCAGATGCAACTTCCTTGAGTTGTCTGTGTCTGTTTGTCACTCATCGCCAACTCCTTGCCCACCATCCCGAGACCCCTGTCCCGTCGGTCTCAGTTTTCCAGCTGAACTGGTCTGTCGCAAATTTGCATGGAATATCTTTTTCCATCCTTTCACCTTTAATCTATGAATATGTTTGCCTGTAAGGTGAGTTTCTTGCAAGCAGCATATAATTGGATTATGTTCTTTAAGCCATATTGCCAGCCTATGCTATTTAATTAGGATGTTTAGACCTTTGACATTTATTGTTATAATTGAGAGATGATTTATTTTTTCTGTCATTTTTACTTATATTTTCTGTTTGACATAGTTATTTCTCCTTTGCTTAGTTGCCCATCTGGTGGAATTCACCCTTTCTCTGGTTCTGGTACTTATTTCTTTTTTCTTCTTTGTGTTTGATTTCTCTAAGTATTTTCTCTAGTGCCAACTTGGTAGTCATGAATTCTTTTAATTTCTGTTTATCTTGGGAGGTTTTTATTTCTCCATCAATTTTGAAATATATCTTTGCTGGATATAGCAGTCTTGGTTGGAAGTTGTTTTCTTTCAGGGTCTGGAGTACATTATACCTGTCCCTCCTGGTTTTCATGATTTGGGTTGAGAAATCCAGAGTGAGAAGTCTTATTATTTTGCCACTGTCACCCTTCCTTTTGCTCTTGATGCATTTAAGATTCTTACCTTGATCTCTATGTTAGTCATTTTGATTATTATGTGGTGTGAAGTTCCTCTTTGATCTTGCCTAATTGGGGTTCTAAATGTCTCCTCTATGTGGATGTCCAATTCGTTTTCTATATTTGGAAAATTCTCTGACATTATTTCTCTGAAGATATTTCTAATGCCCTTGGTTTGTGCTTCTAGACCTTCTTCAATGCCTATTATCTATAGATTAGGTCATTTCATATTATCCTTGTTTCTTGAATATTCTGGCCATGTTGTATTGTCTTCTCTATATTATAGACTGTGTGGTCAGTTTTGAATGAGCTGTATTCCAAGAGTGAGACTCTATTTTCCATGTGGTCTAGTCTTTAATTCATTTATTGTCTCCTTCATTTTGCTCAGAGCCTCTTTTTGGTTCTTATTTAGGGTCTCAATTTCTCTATTCAGATGTTCTTTCATTTCCTGTACACTTTATCTGATTTCATTTCTAAGGACTTTGATCATATTTAAAATCAATATTCTGAATTTTCTTTCTGGTGTTTTCTGCAGCTCAGTGATCTCCCTTGCTATTGATTTGTGGAAGTTTATTGTTTCCTCATTGGCCTTCGTTCTCATGTTTTCAGAGTTCTCAGGTTTTTATCTCTTGTTTTGGCATCCCCTTCCTCTTTATGTGGCAGTCCTATGTCTATGTGTTATCCCTTTACAGTAAGGCCTATGTTGGTGGTATATATTTGCCCCAATGAATCTTCCTTATATAATCAGACTTTTGAATTAGTCCCCCAGAACCTCTTTAACAGGATATAGTTCTTAGTGCAGGAAAGCAGGAGTCTCTGATTGGTTGCAGGCCTCCATGTTCCCCAGGCCCAAACTCAGCAGAACAAGACACTATAATGTTCCGTTCAGAGCCTGTGGCATGCTGGCTGAAATTTAATGCCCCAAGGACACCATCACTTCTCTTCTGGTTGCAAACACGTGAAATGCTGTGGGGGTACTGGCCTCTGGCCTCTGTGATCACTGGGCACAAGGTCAGCAGAGCCAGAGATTATAACAGTCCATGCTTGTGGCCCACTTGGCTGAGCTTTGATGGCCCACCTTGCTGAGCTTTGATGGCCCATAGACACACCTCTGATCTGCTGGTTGTAATTACCTGGAGTCAATCAGACACTGACCTGTGTGCTCACCAGGTCCAAACTCTGCTGGCTGAGAGAGTATTGTGATCCCAGCCTGTAGGATGGCTGTCTGAGTCAAATTACCCCAGAGACACTGCTGTTGCTCCACCAGTTGCAATCACATGAAACCCTGCTGGCCCCTAGCCTCTGGTCTCCCTGCTTTCAGAGCCCAAACCCTGGCAAGGAGAGATTGTACTGTTCTGAGCCTGGGGCTTACGTGGCTCAGTTATTTAGCCCCAGGGACACCACTGCTGCTATGGGCAGCTGCAATCACATGAGACCTTGGTGCCCCCATCCATATTACTTATAGCAGCCAAACCCCATCAGGCAAGATGTATTGGTCAGGGTTCACTAGACTAACAGAATTCACAGAATGAGTATATGGAAAAAGGGATTTATTAGATCAGCTTACAGTTTGAAGCAATTTAGTCCCGAGTTCCGACTGCACATGGAGAGTCAGAGGAACCAGTAGCTGGTCGAGCGGTCTAAGAGCTGGAGTCTTAGGATTGGAGCAACCGCTAATTCAGTCCCAGTCCAAGATGTGAAGATCAGGAAGCTCTTCGGAGAAATGATGGTGAAGTTTCAGTTCAAAGGGCTGGAGGCCGACAATCTCAGATGAGAGCAGAAGATCAAGAAGCTCTTCAGAGAAATGGCGAAGTTGGAGGCCGATGATCTCAGACGAGAGCAGATGCATTTTCTTCAGAAAGAGTCACGCATCCCTCTACGCAGCTTTCTCCTTCTTTTATCTAAGTCCTGTACCTGTCAGAACCCTACTGCCTACATTTAGGGCAGGACTTTCCGTTTAATCTGCTGTTACATAAACCAATTGTCTTATTGACACACCCAAAGTCACATGATATTGGGTGTGTCATGATCCGGTCAAGTTGACAAATTAGATTAACTATCACACAAGAGTTTATAGCTTTCTGAGCCTACAGCACGGTTGGCTGAGTTATTTCATCACACAGACACCACTGCTAGAGGCCCTGCAGTGATCACTGGAGACCCTGCAGGGACGGGACAAACTGCCAACCCTAGGTCCCACCAGCCTCAGTGTTCCTAGGGACTGTCTACTAATTCACATTTCTGTTGTGTCCAACTATTCCCCCACCCCCCTTTCTGCAGGGATGGTTTGCAAACTCACAGACTGTATGGGTTTTTTCATTGCCAAGCAAGTCTCTGCAGCCACGTAGGCTACTTCTAGGACGGATTGTAAATTCACAGTCTTGATGAGTGCTGCTGAGGTCCCTGCAGGAAGCATCTGTAGTTTCTCAGTCCCCACAGCTTCAGGTGCAGCCATTGGAGTTTTCTGGGTGGTTTGGCTGGTTGCTCTGGAGATTCACAGCGATCTGGATGAGGTGAGATGTAACCACTGGGTCCCTGCAGGAAGGTCCTTTCGTTTCTTGGTCCTGCTGAGTTTATCTGCAGCTGCAAGAGTTCACTGGGCATTCCGGGTGGGCGATCTGGGGAGTCAAGTGTTGAGGTATTTGAGCATGGAGAAAAGAATGCAGTTGCTTTTGGTGTTGGTTCTCTGCAATCACTGGCCCCACAAGATTCTGCTTCTTTGCTGGTGTTGGTCTCTGAGAGCCACAGGTCCCAGCAACCACCAACCCCGTCGCAGGCTCACCAAGATGGTGCCTGCCTCCGCTCTCCCAATACCAGATGAGATGTGTGGAGCTCTCTTTTAGTCTTCTACTCTCTGTGCTGCTTCCAATTCAACCACATTTTGACTGTCTTTCTTCTGTTGCGTTCTGACTGCTTTTCTTCTCTTGCCAAGAAGCAGTCTTCCTGCTGGTTGAGTTCTGAGTCTCAGAGCAGCCGAAACAGGCTATGTTCCTCTATTGTGCCATCTTTAATCCCGTTTTTAATATTTTGTTTTGAAACAATGCTTTGCTAAGTTGCTGAGTTTTGGTAGGTCATTGAGGCTTTCCTCAAACCTGCAATTCTCCTGTTTCATCCTCCCAAGTACTGGGATTACAGGATTGCATAATCATGCCTGACTCCTAGCCCATTTTTAATTTTTTCATTTTGAAATAGGGTCTTGGTAGGTTGCTAAGAGTCTTGCTATATTGCTAAGACTGTCCTCGAATCTGCGATCCTCCTCCCAAGTACTGGGATTACAGTCATGTGCCACCACACACACCTGGCCTGTTCTAGAACCTTTTTAAATATATCCTTTTAAATTGATGGACATTCAGACTGTTTACTCTTTTTTAATATTAATAATTCTATGAACATTTGTATTCAATTTTATATGAACATGTTTTCAATTGTCTCAGGTATATTGTAGGTATGGAACTGCTAGGTCATATGGTAACTCTGTGTTTATCGATTTTGAGAAACTGCCAAACTGTTTTCCAAAGTAGCTGTACCATTTCACAGTCCCAACAGCAATGTGAGCATTCCAAGATCTCTACATCCTCACCAATGCTTGTATTATCCACTAGTGAAGTATATCAGTGTGGTCATTTTAAGTTGAGTTGCAATTCAAATAAAATTAACCAAGCCGGTGTGGGGTGCACACCTGTAATCCCACTACTTTGGAGGCTGAGACAGGAGGGTTGTAGGTTTGAGGACAGCCTCAGCAATATAGTGAAACTCTGAGCAACCTAGTGAGACCCTGTTTCAAAACAAAAAATAAAATAAGGCTGGGGATATAGCTCAGAGGTAGAATGTCCTTAGGTTCAATCCCCAGTACCAATAAATGAATTAACTAATTAACTAAATTTAACTATTAAAGGTGAATAGTTTAAGATGGGCATGGTGGAGCATGCCTGTAATCCCAGTACTTGGGAGGCTGAGACAAGAGGATCACAGGTTGAGACAGGAGGATCACAGGTTGGAGACCAATCTCAGCAATTTAGCAAGACATTCAGCAACGAAGTTAGAGCCTATTTCAAAAACAAAAAATAAAAAGGGCTGGGGGTATAGCTCAATTTTCTTATCTTGATCTATATGTCTATCCTTCTGTCAGTACCATATAGTCTTATTTACTACACTTTTGTAGTAAGTTTTGACATCAAGATGTGTGAGTCTTCTAATTTTGTTTTTCAAGATTGTTTTGGTTTTTCTGGGTTCTGGCATTTCTGTATGAATTTTAGGATCAGTTTTCCCATTTCTGCAAAAAAGGGTAGTTGGAATTTTGATGGAGTTTACATTGAATGTGTGGATCAATTTTGGAGAAATTATAATCTTAATAAACATGTTGTATATTTTCTCTATATCCAATTGTGTGATCTGAAAATACAGATAGTTTTACTTTTTCCTTTCTATTTTTGCTGCCTTTTTTTCTCTGTCTTGTGTAATTGCCTTGGCTAGAACCTGCAGTGCAGTTTGGAATAGAAATGGTTCATAGCAGATACCCTTGTCTTGTTCTTAATTGTAAGGGGAAAGCTTTTAGCTTGTTACCATTAAGTATAAAGTTAACTGGGTGATTTTTTGTAAATACCCATTATGAAGATAAGGAAATTCCCTTCTGTTCCTAGTTTGTTGGGAATGTTTGTCATGAATGTGTGTTAAATTTTGTCAAATGTTTTTTCTGAGTCTATTAAGAAAACCGTGCATATTTTTCTTTATTCTGTTACTATGGTATATTACAGTTATGGTTTGGATCTTTGGCTTTGAATGTCCTCCAAGGGCCATGTACTAAAATCTTGGTTCCAAGCTAATGGTGCAGTTGGGAGGTGGTGGAAATTTTAGGAAGTGGGGCCTAGTTTGAGGAGGAAGTATGTCTTGGGGACGTGCATCTGAAGGGTTTATTTTGTCCCTCTCCCCTCCTTCCTGGATGCCACGAGGTGAGCAGCTTTGCTCCCCATCATAGTTTTCTGCCCCATCACCGGCCCATAAACAATGGAGGCAAGTGACCATGGACTGAAACCTCTCAAAATCATGAGCCAAAATAAATCTTTCCTCCTTTAAGTTGATTGCTGTTAGATATTTTGTCACAGTGACAAAAGCCAACTAACACAATCACACTGATTTTTAAATGCTTAACTAAGCCTATATTCCTTAAATTTCACTTAGTCACGGTGTATAATGCTATTTGTATCTTGTTGGATTTGGCTTGCTAATATTTCATTGAGATTTTTTTTGCATCTGTATTCATAAGAAATATTCTATAGTTTTCTTCTTTGTGATGTCTTTTGTTTTATTTCAAAATAATATTTGCCTCCTAAAATGATTTGGTAAATGTTCCTTTCATTCCTGTTTTTGTAAGAGTTTGCAAGGGGTTGGTGTTAATTCTTTTTTACTTTATTTCAATATTTGCTTATCTGGGAATGTCTTGATATCTCTATCTATCCCTCCCTCCCTCCCTCCCTCAATACTGGGGATTGAACCCAGGAGCATTCTACCTTTGAGCTATACCCTAGACCTATTTTTATTTTATTTTGAAATGGTCTCAGTAAGTTGCTGAGGCTGGCTGTGAACCTAAGAGCCTCCTGTCTCAGCCTCCCAAGTACTGGAATTATAGGCACGCACCACCATCCCCAGCTTTCTTCTCATTGTTGAGGTATAGTTTTGCTGGATTTAGAATTCCTGGGTGAGCCAGGTGTGGTGGCACACGCTTGTAATCCCAGTACTTGGGAGGCTGAAACAGGAGGATCACAGGTTTGCAGCCAGCCTCAGCTACTTAGTGAGGCCCTCCGCAACTTAGTGAGATCCTGTTTCAAAATAAAGAATAAAAAATAGAACTGGGGGTGTAGCTCAGAGGTAGAATGCCCCTGGGTTCAATCCCCAATTCTGCAAAAAAAAAAAAGAATACCTGGGTGAGTGTTTTTCTTTCAGCATTTTAATTTTTTTGGCACTGGTTATTGAACCCAGGGGCATTCTACCTCTGAGCCACACCCCCAGCCCTATTTTTTATTCTTTATTTTGAAACAGGGTCTCACTAAGTTGCGGAGGGCCTCACTAAGTAGTTGAGGCAGGCCGCGAACATGGCTCCTCCGGTCTCCGCCTCCCAAGTACTGGGATTACAAGCGTGCGCCACCACCCCAGCCAGCTTTCTGTCCTTGAGTTTCTGATGAGAAGCCAGCTATTAATCTTATTGGCAATCTCTTGTACATGATGAGCCACTTCTCTCTTGCTGCTTTTAAGTTTTTCTGCCTCTTTCTTGCTTTCAACAGTTTAATTATGTGCATTTGGGGCATGCTTTCAGCACTCTCCCAGCGCTCCTTTAGCCCTCAGTTCAGATTGTACAAGCGCCAGGTCTGCCGTGCACAGTGGCATTCGGAGGCCTCCGCACGTCTTCCCTGAACATGCACACACCTCTGGACGTGAGCAAAGCCCTGTACGTGTGCATGGCTTTCTAGATT
>PVJS01019128.1:0-34052 GCA_004027185.1 Glis glis | reverse complement strand
TAATTTACATGCATCATCCCATTCAATCCCCACATCTTTCTCTGGTTTTCAGATTAAAGCATTAAGGTGCATCACTTTTCACAGTCAGATTCCTGGTGAAAGGCAGCCTATGTCCAGAACTGTGACCTTACCCACTGTGCTGTGTAATATCCTGTGAACAGGGCCTGGAAGGTGGTTTACACATTGGAAAAAGCTTGGTTTTGGGGAATGATACCTAGTGCAGGCTGGCCTAACATGGAAAGTGCCCATTTCCAAAGCTGATCCATCCCCAGGCTTTATACCCCTATCTCTCATCTGAGTCTATTCTTACTATTAACATTTTCAGAATTTCAAAGTTGGACATGACCTTAGAAAGGACATGGTCTTAACCCTACCATTTAACAGATGGAAGAAATGAAGAGCTCGAAGGGAAGAAAACTGACTGGGCCTAAGTTATCCTGCTCCTGAAAGCAGAGTAGGAGACTGGAGAACCAACATCCTGACCCCAGGACAGTGTAACGAGTCTCCTTTAATTTCTTCTCTCTCCAGTTTTTCCCCCTTATAGTTTATTTGATGAAACAATAGCATTGCTTTGTAGTTTGTCTCAGTCTGGATTTTGCTGAATGCATCCCTGTGGTATAGTATATGATCCTTTTAAAATGGAACTTGGGAAATATAAAAAATTAAGACACTATTATGAAAAAGGAGTAAGATATTTTTATTATTTTTACTGTTTAGATATTAAAACAACATGCTATACTGTACAGCTTCTTTCTAAATAAGATTAATCTACATGAGCTTCAAATGACTTTTGGCTTCATTAAAAATGTGAATTTTATAACAATATAAATGACTAAAAATATTCTTTACTGGAAAAAGAGAAAATACTTGCAAGATTCATAATACATGGCTCTTGTTCCTTTTATTATAAAATAATGAAAATACTCTCTACAAACACTTCCTGGAAGCTATAGCTATTTATATACAATTCATTTGTTATCTTCTTCTGCACAGCATTGCACTATCTAGTGGTTTCCAAGAGCCTATAAAGAGATTTTTGCCTCATATTCTCTCCCTCCAAGTAAAAACTGTGCAAAAACCAGTAAATCCCCTATATTCCCCATATTCTTTAAAGCTTTATTACTTTATCAAAATATGTGAGGTTAAGAAGGGTATTAACTAGCCAGGCGTGGTGACACACGCTTGTAATCCTAGTACTTTGGGAGGTGGAGACCGGGACCGGAGAACCCGGGTTCGTGGCCAGCCTCAGCTTTCTCTCTCTCTCTCTCTCTCTCTCTCTCTCCTTAGTGAGGCCCCCCGCAACTTCATGAGACCCGGTTTCAAAAATAGAGTATAAAAAATAGGGCCGTGGGCGTAGTGCGGAGGTAGAACGCCCCTGCGTTCAATCCCCGATACCGGGATAACAGGTGTGCACCACCACATTCGGCTAATAAGTATTTATTTTCATTTACTGTGTATCCAGCACTGCCTAAGGCACTAGATGATAATTTAAAGCCATGCTTTTGTTTAACTTTTAACAGTTGTTTACATTTTATAACATTGTCTATTCTGTTGTATCTTCAAACATAAAGACCAGAGAAGTGAATGGTGACTATAATAAATTCATGGAAAGAAAGACACTACAGAATCTTACCAGAAGAAGAAAATACACATTTTGTAGGAGATTAGAGAACCACTGGCTTCTTGAGAACAATGCCAGGTCTTCCTCATCTTGTATGCCTAGCTCCTGGCAGAGTGCTCAGTGAAAACTGTGGGTGTCACCAAACACACTAGCAGCCGTGAGCTAGGCCCTGTTCTAAGCACTTTACATGTTTTATCTCCTGGACTTCAACTTAAAGATTATGGAGTCTAGAGCCAGGTTGCCCAGATTCAAATCTAGCACCTGCCACTTATTAGCTGTGTAATGTTGGGGGGAGTTACTTAACTTCTCTGTGTCTTAGTTTCCTCAAATGTAAAAAGGGGGACAATATTAGAACCCCCTTTATAAGTGGGTTAGGATTTGCTAAGTCCTTAGAACAGTCCCTGGCATGTGGCAAGGGCAATGTAAGTAGCAGCAATTATTGGCTCATTTATCCTCCTCTCAACCTTGTGATGTAGGTCCTAGAAGTGAGGACCCTGAGCAGCGTGCAGAGCAGCTTCCCCAGGCCCCAGGCTTGTACATGTGGTTGAGCACTAGCGGGGGGGGGGGGGGGCTCTCATGTCGTATTCTTGCTGTGAGACACTTCACTTGGAGTCACAGCCTTCCACATTTTATGGGCAGTCTCCCACTGGCAGAGTGATGACCCAAGGTTTGTGTTCACACAGAACAGTGTCAGAATTATCAGTTTGGGAGATTATTATCTCAGGAGAAAATGTAGAAGGAATAAAAAGAGAGTGATAAGGAAGTTTTTTTTTATTTACCCATTTTTATTCAAAGACTTCAGATCTTACTGGAAGAATGGAACTCATTATTTTCCATACCTTGCTTAATTCTTTATCATGATTTGGTTGATCTGGGACCGCTGAAAACAGCTCTTTCCTTTTCCTTTCTGGTTCTTTAAGAGAAGGCGAATAAGATAATTCATGTCTACAAATTAAAAATAAAATAAGCAAAACTTAAGCTTAACTTGATAAATTGTTATGATTATATTGTTAATTTAGACCATTATAGGCTGCAGAGATAGATCATTATTTTCTTGGAAACCTTCTAGTAACAGAAATTGCACATTCTAGTACATTCAGATCTCATAAGTATTTATATCTTTAACTGAATGCAAATGGTTTTAATGGGGGGGTAAAGGTAGCCATTAATATGGAATTTCAATTATACTGGAATTTCAATTATACTAAAATTTCAATTATATTAAAATTGGCAGAACACTGGGACTGCATATGTAGATAAGATTTGGGGGTAAGAAGAAAAGACTGCTTCCTATAATAAAATAGCTTGGGAAACTATTCTAAAAAAAGGAAACACGCCAACTTGCTGATGCGTTGCGGAAAGCATCTGTGTCATGAGTAGTCCAGGGGAGCAGCTACTCCATCAAAATGCTCAGATGATGAAATATGATAGTCTAACCAGATAAAATGCAACTACTCTTCGGCTACTCATTTATAAAATGGAATTACAACCACATATTAATGCTAGAGTGGGGAAACGAAACTAGTATAAGAAAGGCAATACCCAACAGGAAGTCTGGGGAAGTACAAGCAGGTAATGTTAAATTCCATATAAGGCAAATTGGTAAGATAAAAATCATTAAAACACAAAAAGAAAAATAAGCAGGTGGGAAAGATAGCATGCTATCTATTGGAAGCTACACTTGACCATTCTTGTGGAATCTGGTGTTATGAGGAATATACCCATTTATGAGTACAAGTTTATATTTCCAAAGAATTTTTGAAAAGGTTACACACACAAAAACATAAACCACACAAATAAAACAAGAAATCAAAGTTCGAGAAATGATATAGAAATAACTAATTTAAAGATTGAAAATAAAGGATCTCTCAAAAGGTATAAATTGAAAGTGATATGTCTAGCTGGGCGTGGTGGCGCACACTTGTAATCCCAGTACTTTGGGAGGCAAAGACCGGAGGATCTGGGTTTGCGGCCAGCCTCAGCTCTCTCGTTCTCTCTCTCCCTGTCTCTCTCTCTCCCTGTCTCTCTCTCTCTCTCTCTCTCTCTCTCCCTCTCTCTCCTTAGTGAGGCCCTCCGCAACTTCGTGAGACCCGGTTTCAAAATAAAGTATAAAAAATAGGGCCGGGGGCGTAGCGCGGAGGTAGAACGCCCCTGCGTTCAATCCCCGGTACCAAAAAAAAAAAAAAAAAAAAAAGTGATAAGTCTAAGGTATAGATTGCTTTTTTCTAGCCAGGTGCAGTGGCACATGCCTGCAATCTCAGAACTAGGTAGGTTGAGACAGGAGGATTGTAGGTTTGAGGCCAGCTTCAGAAACTTAGTGAGACCCTGTTTCAAAATAAAAAAAATAAAACAGGGCTGCGGGTATAGCTCAGAGGTAGAATGCCCCTTCCAGTAACACACACACACACACACACACACACACACACACACACACACACACAGATTCACAGATTGCTTTTTTTCTGGTTCATACACACATATACACAGTGGGAAACAGAGCATTCCAGAGTATAATATATAGCTATAATGTTATCATCCAGGAAAAACTGTTGCTGGCATTTTGGGGTATTTTGTCTTTTCTGCTATGTATATATGTATACAAATAAATATACATTTATCCTACAATTAGAATATACTGTACATATTATTTTTCAGTCTTCTTTCATGTCCTACTTATATATTGTGAACAGTTTCCACTTTCTTGAATGTTCTCCTAAAATTCATTT
Organism: Glis glis; assembly: GCA_004027185.1. Classification (NCBI taxonomy): domain Eukaryota; kingdom Metazoa; phylum Chordata; class Mammalia; order Rodentia; family Gliridae; genus Glis; species Glis glis. The sequence continues at coordinate 29,705 of PVJS01019128.1, read as the reverse complement.
CAGGATTAGTCTTAAATTTGTCTTATTTGCTATGATTTGGAAAAAGCAAAAAAAAAAAAAAGAAATTCTCTACTTCTCAATTCTTCCTTTACAATTTCAGGGAGAGCAATATTGAATGGAATGCTAAAAACTCCTTGGTAAACTTGCAAAGTTCATCGAGTGAGTGGAAAAAATGTCAAATTCCTGTAGAGGCAGGTGCTAAGAAAATAATAATCATACTAATATATAAGTATATGAAGGAAGTATCATTTATCACATAGGAAAACGGTGATTAATTTTTTTTCTCTAATAACTCGAAACATATCAACCTAAGGTGCTTCTACAACTAAGAAAAGGAAAAGTTAACAAGACTTAGCATTATTGAGAAAGGTTCTGAAAATGAATGAAAACATTACTATAATAGTCCTATAAAGCTGAAAATGAATGAAAACAGAACTGTAATACTTCTCTAAAGCTACTGTGTGCCTACTTGCAGTAGTCGGAGCTGCTTCGCCTTAATAAAGAGAAGCAGGATCTAAATAAAAGAAATCAAAACAACAAAGCAGACAGAACAGTATCCACATGAGAATAAGTTAAAAAAGATTCAAAACTTGCAGCAGGAAAGATGAAGGCTGAGAAATCTAAAATACAAGGAAGCTGTGAAAAGTTCAATACATACCATTCCATCAAATTGCAAAATACTAGAACTGAAGAATGAGAATGAAGAACTCTACAAATGAGAAAGATGTGGTTTGGAGACCAAAATAAATAGCAAATTAAATAGAGGAAGGCAAGGCAGAACAAACGTGTTTGTATTATCCAAATATGTGGATAAGTTCAGACTTTGGATCAAACCATGTGTTGAAGGGAGGCTGGCTATGTTTGGATTTCAGCACTGGCCTTGTCAGAGCGCCATGGAAAGTGTCTCCAATATCTTCACAAAACTAGAGATAGACACAGGTTGAATATTGTGTTCTTCCACAAAACTTTTTATATTTTCAGGCATGTGCATTATTTTCTTTGTATGAAGACATTTCTTACTAACTTACCACACTGGAACAGCACATTACACATAATAAATATCCAACACATTCATTAATCGTCATTGCTGGTGATGTATAGTATGTAGAGCACTCAATGCTGACTGGCTAATAGGCATCTGCCATCATCAGTGAAGCATATAATAGATCACTTTTAGGGATCCTATTTTGCCATTTGTTGCTGGGGATACACCCCAAAGAAATGCTAGCATGTGCTGGGTGTGGTGGCACATCCCTGTAATCCTAGTTCTTGGGAGGCTGAGACAGGAGTATCACAAGTTCAAGGCCAGCCTCAGCAACTTAGCGAGACACTGTTTCAAAACAAAAAATTAAAAAAACAGGTGGGGCTTAGAGGTAGAATGCCCTGGATTCAATCCCCAATACAGAAAGAAAGAAAGAAAGAAAGAAAGAAAGAAAGAAAGAAAGAAAGAAAGACCCACATCTTGAAGAAGTAATTATTGCCTTTAGAACAATAATTATCTTTCAATAAAATTTCACTCACCATTTGGCTATTTAGTTTTTAAAAATCCTATCACTGTTCTAACATTAGTTTTTTTTATTCTGAAAGAAAGCTCTATATCAATGAACTTTTAAAGCAGCCAAACTGTCTATTCATAAGCATAAACATTTACTAATCCTCAGAAGCCCCATTTTCTTTGTGGTTATGGAGTACACAGTATCTCTCTGATTTTAAGGGGAAAAAAATCTGTTTTAACAAGAACCCTTAATGGAAATGACAAAGCGGTGAACATGGGGGCAAAATAACCACACATATACAAGTGGAGAAGTAACATCATATTTATAGGCAATCAAAATGGAAACACTTGAAAATATGGAATAAATCATATCTCTCTGTATGTAATTGAATGCCAGCTTTATACCATTATATTTTATTGGTGCATTTTAATTATACAGAATAATGGGTTTTATTGTGTCATATATGTACATGCGTATAATATACTTTAATCATATCCACTGTCCATTACCCTATCTTATATATTATTTTTTAATGATATCTTGAATAATAAAAGTCCTAAGAATATTTCGACTCAAAGGCCAGGCGTGGTGGCGCACGCTTGTAATCCCAGTACTTTGGGAGGCAGAGACCAGAGGATTCGGGTTCACGGCCAGCCTCAGCTCTCTCTCTCTCTCTCTCTCTCTCTCTCCCTGTCTCTCTCTCTCTCTCTACTTAGTGAGGCCCTCTGCAACTTCGTGAGACCCGGTTTCAAAATAAAGTATAAAAAATAGGGCCGGGGGTGTAGCGCGGAGGTAGAACGTCCCTGGGTTCAATCCCCGGTACCACACACACAAAAAAAAAGAATATTTCGACTCAGTGTGACAGAAGTATACATAAATTAGAATGTGATATAATTTTCTAGTTAAAATATTAATTTTCAAAATATTAGTTTGACTATAAAATAACCATTAATTTTATTTTAATATTTAATATTACATACTAATTAGCAGCATGCTGATTAAAAATAAACTTTAAATTCTAGTTTAAATATAAAACTCTTAAAAAATATAAACGTCATGTTTTAAATAGTTTCAGAGTATCAAATATAAAGGTTACCTTTTTTTATTTTCTTGAGCATTTTGGCACTCTTCTATTTTTAATAATTCTCTGTGTAACTGCAATCGTTCCATTTCTATAATTCTCAAGAGATCATCACGAGACTGTAACTCATTTTTCACCTCTGAGAGTCCTGCTTCCATGGCCTGCATAAACACAAAACATTTTTGATGTTTATTGTGTGTGTGTGTGTGTGTGTGTGTTTGTGTGTGTGTGTGTGTGTGTGTGTGTGTGTGTGTGTGGTGCTGAGGGTTGAACCCAGAGGCATGCCTCTGAGCTATGCCCCCAACCCTATCATCATTATTATTATTATTTTGATTTTGATTTTGAAGCAGGGTCTTGCTAAGTTGCTGAGGCTGGTCTCAAACCTCTGATCCTCCTGTCTCAGCTTCCCAGGTACCAGGATATAGACGTGCACCACTGCGCCCAGCTTGATGCTCATTTTTTATATCATGACATACAATACATTTAAAAATATTTAACATCTATAAACCAGCCTACTTTTAAGCAAACGCATATTTAGTCCTTTGCTTGCTCTGTCTTATAGAATTCCATTCCATTGCTCATTTATTCAATAAATGTTTATTGAGCTCTTTTTATGTGCTCTGGGGATATAGACACAAATTGTCCTCAGTAAGCTTACTGTCCAGTGATAAAGACAATGGCAGCTATACTTTTGTCCATAACTAGAAAGATCAGCAGTCCTGTGAGTACAATCTTCAGAAGCTACCGGGAAGAATCCAATTAAGAAAGAAAAGGAACAATAGCAATAGTGTCAAATTGCTGAGACCCTGAGCGGGATGAGTCCCGAAGCACAAGTAGAGGATTTCCCTGAAGCAAAATAGAGTCCCCCCTCTCTTGCAACAGGCAGGAAGGAAGACAGAGTATAGACATCATCCTTATATGCATTTGGATATGGGGAGATTAAGAGACCAGCTATCTGTTGGTATCTTTTTTCTTTGTGAAGTAAAAGGTAAAATCATGTACTGACAGTGGAAGGGAGGTGGCGGTCAAGCACCGGAGTGACTTTTTGAGAGTGAATAAGGTTTGAAATGGTTTACAATAGGAATGTGGGAGAGTTGGCCATTATGATTGCAAATAATGTATAAGATTTTATATTTTATTATTCATTAATTCTTATCCAAAGATTCACAACCCCCAAAAGAATAATTATGTAGATGCTATAGGACATAATGAATTCCCAGATAATTTTTTTAACCAAAACCTTAAATATATACTGTTTTCCACATAAGCCTGGATCTAGTGAAGGGTCTAGAGGCAAGACCTTAGCCCCAGAAGTTCCTGGCTGGCTGGGAAATATAAGAACAGAATCAGAATGGTGATTAAGAGACTCTTTTGGAAAAGTCTGTTTTGAACAGTGGGTATTTTTCAGAAGGGGTTAATTTCAGAATTGAAAAGAGATATGAAACAATAGGTTATGCAGTAGGAAAGCAATTCAACTTTATGTAAATGCCACCCATTACTTTGCCAACTGAAGGCATCACCTGGGCTCCCTGCTTGGCAAATTTGTCACCAGGGAACATGAACACCAAACATGAAGTTGCAGGTAGAAAGGGGGCCTTTACCTGGGAAGGGGAGGTACACAAATGGCTCTAACCCCAAGCCGATGAAATGTAGTGTCATCTTGGGCCAGGGTTAGCTGAAACTCTGAAATGCGATCATAATGGAGTCTGTTTATTGTTATTAGAAAATAACATCTATGAGTGACATTTGAAGGCATCATGGAGGGGGAAAAAGCTCACTGTGACTTAGCTACATAGGTACAAGAAAATATATGTTGAGATTAAAAATTTTCAGAATGCAAATTAAGAATAATTATTTGACAGATGAATATTCAAAATATTTTAATTATAATTTGCATTATGTAAATTGACTTCAAAAGCATAAGAAAAAAGTTGAAGGATTTGTCAATGTTGATAAATTTAGAATTGTTTCTGACTTTGAATTCAATGTTAATAAAGTAGGTTGACATAAGAACTAAAGATTTTTTTTAACTGAGATGTTGTTTTGAAATTGGTATGGTTTTGCAAGAAAGTCCAATTGTTTGTCAGTGTGTCAAATATTTGGGAAAATGATTCTTTGGTACTTGATTGAGTTATTGGAACACTTTCAAGTTAGTCTGCAACATATTAAGTATATAAATCTACTTTGTTAACTGTAAAATTTTTATGAAATCTAAATATAGATCAGGTATTTCCAATGCATTTTTAGCATTTCAATTTAGATATGTTGTAAATATAACATAGAGCAGATTTGAAGACTGAGTATGAAAAATGTCAAACATCTCACTGATAATTTTTATTTGTTGATAACATGTTGAAAAGATATTTTGGATAAATATTGGATTGAGTAAATATATTATCATTACATTAACTATACTAATTTCTCTACTTCTTTTAATGTGGATGGTAGAAAAATTTAGATTATATTTGTGACTCACAATGAACTTTTCTTGGAGAGTGTTGCTCTAGTACCTTAATGACTCATTGACAAACAAAACATATTTGGCAAAAGTATTTGAAAAATGAAGAGCAATTTATTTTTGTCATTATCCTCCAATGGAAAATACTGCACACTCAAAAATGTGAATGTACTGTAGCATAGTAAATAAATATATGCAATTGAATTAATATGTATGTTGACAACATTTGAAGGTTGTAGAAAGACAAATGAGAAGATGTGACTCGTGAAAATTCAGATGCTTCTAGCATCAAAATGTGTTGCAAAGTAAAGAGAATTTTATATATATTAAATGACAGTAATTCAAATTGAAATGGTTGTCTTTTTGCATTTATGTGCAAGATGTGGAATATTCCACCATATAACAGTTTGCAAAAGAGAATATAAATTTCTTTCCAAATGCATATTCTGGTTACAGTATTATTTACCTCTAATTTATTCCCATTTGGCAAAATATAAATTTTGTAAAACAAGTTTGAGGCCCATCTGTTTTGTTAGATATTTTCCTAATGATTTTAGAAGAGCAGTAATTTTAAACCTTCAAATTAACTAACAAATATAAATCATTGCTATCCCCTCAGCATTTATCCTAAAGCAAAAATATGAAACATAAGTAAAATTTGGAAGTAAGACAGGGAAAAGGCTAAGTAAAAAGCATTATTTCCATAATTTTCCCCAAATAGATAAAAAAAAGTACTTAGTATTCTCCTGCGAGTAGAAATCTTGTCTTTTAGAAATCTTGACTTTTTTGAACCAAATTATTTTTTCAAAAATCTTTTTATTAGGACTATACCACGTTCTTTTTTTTTTATGGTACTAGAGATTGAACCCAGGGATGTTCTACCTCTGAGCTACTCACCCAGTCCTATTTTATTTGTTATTTTGGAACAGGGTCTCACTAAGTTACTGCACACTGGCCCCGAACCTACAATACTTCTGTCTCAGCTTCCCAAGTATTGAGATTACAGGCATGCACCACTGCACCTGGCTCAGCTTTTTTTTTTTTCTAAAAACACTCCAGAATAATTTGGTTTGCTTTTTAATAATGCAGTTATTTTGAAAAGTGTAAAATGGAGACTCTGTGTTTAAATTTAATAGTGTTTCTGCATCCAAAAATAAATTATTTTTAAATGAACAAAAATTTGTAAAAATATAATTTTGGCAAACTTCCTCATAGAAATCAGTATAAATATCACTCACATTAAAATTTATCATTAAAATTTATGGAAAGCATCACAAAGTACAGTTAAAGAAGAATATAGGAAAATAACTTATTTTCAAAAATTGAAAGAAGCATTTCTCAACCCGGCACTACTGACAGTTTGGACTGGGGAATTCCTTGTGAGGCTGCCTTGTGCATTGTTGGATGGTTAGCAGCATCTCTGGCCTCCACCCATTAGTTTCTAGTAAGACTCCTTCCCCTTATTGTGAAAACCAAAAATATATCCACGTATGGCCAAATGTCACCTGGGGGGCTAAATCACCCCAGTAAAGAACTACTTATTTAAAGGAAGTCTTAATAATTAGGCAAATAATATTGTTGTTTTACAACCTTTCAGATAAATATCAGTAAAATATTTCATAATTATATCAACTTCTATAAATAGCTTGGCTTTAATTTTGGTCACATAGATTCAGAAACATTAATATATTATTAAGTACATTAAAATATACATACCTAAGGAAAAAGTAGACTGGGTAGCATGGACTTTCCCTAGCCTAGACAACCTACAGAGCTTTCTAAGGAGTGTGTGTGGTGAGCCCTTGGCCTGGAAGTTTGTAGAAATCTTTGGTGGAAGGAGGTTGGTAAGTCAAATCCCATTGGACCTGGGTCAGGAGGGTAAGTCAATTAACAAAGATCGGGAAAGGACAGGGTGACTTGGTCAGTAGTGCTTCACTTCCTCGAAATTCCTGCTGCACCTCCAGACTCCCAGGCTGCATGCTCTCTCTCCTCTTGCCAACAGAGCGTTGGTGAGGTAAGTGTGAGAAGCACAGGCTTAAGGCATTCATGTGGAGGGAGGGCAGAAATGCTGATCTGAACTAGGCATGTTAATTTACTTATGTTCCTTAATGTAGGCTCTTCCTCTAGTTGCAACATATTTTCTTTTAACAGGATTCTCCCTCCTTTATAAATGATGAAGTTCTGAGGAGGAGAAAGGTGGGATTTGTCAAGAAAAGCATTTCAGAAAAGTCAGTCATGCTGCCAAGAAAGGGGAACAGAAGCTCTCCCCACCCCTAGAATGTGGGTATAAGAGCAGCCATTACATAGGCCACTATTCTATAAGTGAGCCAAGGATGAAGGCCCATGGAGATGGTACTCTTGGGCACTGGAGAGAGGCTCCAGCAGAACTCCTTGGGGAAGATTAAAAAGAACTTATGTTGGTGAAGAACTGAACCTCAGTGAAGGATGGACTCAGACATAGCTGGATTTACTGATGAGATAGGTTTCAGGCCAACTAATGGAACAGAGATAGATAGGTCTGCACAGAGAAGACATTTGTAGTGATCAGAGCCAAAAAGACCTCAAGAAGGGACAGAGCTGACACTCTTCAGTCTCTGCAGGATAAACTGGGAAGTATCTAGAAAAATCATCTCCTGATTCATTGCATGTGATCCTGGCTCAGTCTCCAGCAGTACAAAGGCAGCTGTAAAATGTAAGTTTAAGTTGTCTTTAAACAGAAGTCATGACCAATTGTCCCATACCCAGGGAGGTGAATGGGGAGCAGTCACGAAGAAGGAGAGAACCCACTGGAACCAGCGGTCATGCAAACACAGCTCGAACAGGACAGGGAGAGAAGTTGACTGGTGAGCTAAACACTAGAGCTACCCGGACAACCTCAGAGCACAGGAATAAGGGCTAATCCCATTTATGTTATAATGGAGGCAGAGAAAACACTAACAATACCTCTTCTGTTTCTAGAAATTTTTCTGGCTATATCAATGTTTAGTATTTTCAGTTTAGCTTGGTTTGTTTGTTTACATCTGCATTCTAATTTGGATTAGAATAACACCTCTCTCCTTGAACAAAGCTGGGGTTTGAGATGGGGGAGATGTAGGTCTCCTAGAAATGCCACCAAATTACTTGGGAGGCTGAGACGGGAGGATCCGGGTTCACTGCCAGCTTTAGCTAATTAGTGAGGCTTCCGCAACTTCGTGAGACCCGGTTTCAAACTAAAGGATAAAAAATAGGGCCGGGGGTGTAGCTCAGAGGTAAAATGCCCCTGGGTTCAATCCCTGGTACCGCAAAAAAAAAAAAAAAAAAAAAAGAAATGCCACCAAATGAGAGAAACTGGGAGCCTTGTGTTCCTTCCCCTCCCGAATGTGGGGAAGGAGGAACACAAGAGAAGAGCAGCTATGGGCAGAGAAAGAAGTCCCATATATAATGTGGCAGGGTAGGGGAAAGAGGAGTTGATCCAGGGCTAAAAAATGATCCTTGGAGTTTAAGTGGCACAAGACACTGGGGAGGAATATCTTAGGGAAGTTGAAATCTGCTCAGATACTAACTTCAAAATGTGTATTTCAGAATCAAATGGAGATAGACAAACTGTATGGAGGAAATGGTAGAAAGCAGTCAAATGTTTGGGGGTGAGAGATAAAACTTAGAATGTGAGATAAAACCATACAATATCTCACATAGCTGGATATTTGTGAATAAGAAATGCACATTTAGTAAGGAAATCAGCGATAACCAATTTTTTTTTTTTTTGTGGTACCGGGGATTGAATCCAGGGGCCTTCTACCTCTGCGCTACGCCCCCGGCCCTATTTTTTATACTTTATTTTGAAACTGGGTCTCACGTAGTTTCGGAGGGCCTCACTAAGTAGAGAGAGAGAGAGAGAGAGAGAGAGAGAGAGAGAGAGAGAGAAACAGGGAGAGAGAGAAAGAGCTGAGGCTGGCCGCGAACCCGGATCCTCCGGTCTCCGCCTCCCAAAGTACTGAGATTACAAGGGTGCGCCACCACTCCCAGCAGTGATAACCAATTTTGATAAATGTTTAATAGTGATTGTAAGAAGTAGAAAGACAAAAGAAGGGAAGAAGAAGAAAAAAAGTTTGTTGGGTTAAGGAAAAAATGCTTTGATAAACCACTGATCACATCTGCCAATGTGAAAGTACCTAAAAATAAATTCCAGACTACTGTGTGGTAAATGCTAATGCTAAGATGCCATAGTTTGGATGTTGAATGAACCCAAAGTCCCATGTTTACATCCCTGGCTCTAAGGTGGCACTACTGGAAGGTGGACCTTCTGGAGTGGGTGTCTAGTGGGAGGAACTTAGGTCATTGGAGGTATGCCTTTGGAGGGGATGTGGGACTCTGGCCCCTTCCTTGTTCTTTCTTTTGCTTCCTGGCCCTGAAGTGAGCGGGTTTTGTTCTATTACACACTCTCACCACGATGTTCTGCCTCACCACAAGCCCAAAATAACAGGGCCAACCAATTGTGTACTGTAACCCCCAAACTATGAGACAAAATAAACCTTTTCTCTATAAGCTTATTACCTCAGGTATTTTGTTATAGTGACAAAAAGCTGACTAACACACCAGGTTACTAATGATAAATCTCAATGAGTAACTCCCATGCCTCTCACTGAAATTGTTTAACTTTTCATGAGTTCCTGTATCTCTAGCCCAGGATTCCTGTGAGTCAAAGAGGTATAGGGTCAGAACCTGGACATATGCCTGTAATCCCAGTACTTGGGAGGCTAAGTAGGAGCATCGTGGGTTCGAAGCCAGCCTCAGCAATTTAGCAAGACCCTATTTCAAAAAATAAAAAAGGGATGGGGGTGTAGCCCCTAAGTTCAATTCCCAGTACCATTAAAAAAAAAAAAGAGAGAGGCCGGGCATGGTGATGCATGCCTGTAACCCCAGTACATGGGAGGCTGAGACAGGAGGATCATAGGTTTGAGGACAGCCTTAGCAAGTAGTGAGACTCTCCTCAATTAAGTAAGACCTTGTTTCAAAAATAAAAATAAGCTGGGCGTGGTGGCGCACGCTTGTAATCCCAGTACTTTGGGAGGCGGAGACTGGAGGATCCGGGTTCGCGGCCAGCCTCAGCTCTCTGTCTCTCTCTCTCTCTTTCTCTCTCTCTCTCCCCCTGTCTCTCTCTCTCTCTCTACCTAGTGAGGCCCTCCGCAACTTCATGAGACCCGGTTTCAAAATAAAGTATAAAAAATAGGGCCGGGGGTGTAGCGCGGAGGTAGAACGCCCCTGAGTTCAATCCCTGGTACCGCAAAAAAAAAAATAAATAAATAAATAAAATTAGGGATGGGGGTGTAGTTCAGAGGTAGAATACCCCTGGTTCAATCCACAGTAACACACACACACACACACACACACACACACACACAATGAGGTACAGGATCAGAGAAAACAGTGGTGACATAGAGGGTGGTGTGTGGCTAATGGACCATAGTTTTTAGGTATTGAGGTTTTTAAGTGGCCTCTGTTACATGTTATTATTATGCCAGTGCAGAATCAAAGTGCACTCCAGTGGGGTAAAGTACCCATAGGATTACTAAATTTACTCATCAAGCAAGAATTAATTATTAAGAGGAAACATGTACTGAATTTGTACATATAATAGCAAATTAGCTTCCCAATGCTTATAACTGTCAAGTCAACATTGTGCAACTCATAGGCAGTATTAGGTGGAAAATAAAAAAACGAGTCTTCACCTGGCACTGTCTTTGGTACATTTTCAGTTCTTGCAAGAGCTTCTGATTTTCATCTTGTAACTTATTCCTGCTTAATGCAATTTCACTCACAGCAGATTTTAATTTTTCAATAATGAATTCATCTCTTTCATTAGGTTCACAACTGGGATCTGATTCACATATCAAACGAGGAACTTCAGAGCTGCTGTCTTCTATGCATTGTTTTGTACCAGTGAGTTGAGTCTGGTAATTTTGTGCCTGTTTCTGAAAAATATGAAAGCTGATTTATGTAAACTAAGTGGAAACTTCATATTAAGCACACATAAGGTTAAAGAATGAAAGAAAGAATTAGTAAAAATATCTTTAAATATGTTACTAGGTAGTGAAGCTTGGCTTGGATAATGCAGTATTTGTTCTAAAATCTCAGATGGTATATAGAGAAAATATATTAATATATTCTTGGAGCAAAGTGGTAGAGTAGGGTAGGGGCTACAGGTAGCAAGAAAGACATCTAAAAGCTATCAAAAGAGGAAAACTATGAATTCAATTGCACAATAGTTGAAAAATGTCTCTATGACTAAAATAAATACACAAAATATAATAGGAAGAACTGTATTGTAGAAAACAGGTTGTCAAAGCATGTAACAAACTTTAATGATTCCTAATATATAAAATTCTGCATATCAATAAGAAAAAGACAAACAACAGAAAAGTAAAATGGGCAAAGCATGAATAGGCAATTCACAGAAGAGAAAATGAAAAAGGCTATGAAGCAAATGAAGAGATGCTCAGCCTTACAAGTATGTAGGGGAATGCAAAGAAATCACGCAGTTTTAGACATGCTAAGTGCCTGCCCACAGGCATACAAAGACATGTTATTTAATGACATACTAACAATGGAATTTTTAATAGCACCATCCTTTCAGACATGTGGACTAAATTCACTATTACAGATATTTTGTGTACTTGTGACTATACCCACCATTGGACCTATTCTGGCTACTTTCCCTTAGTTTGCATTTCTATCTACAAATAGATTATGTGCTGGATTGCACAGATACCAATATGTTGCCTCTAATTTCTTCTAATTTAGAGGATAGTTTTAGATAATTTACCTGAAATTGATTACACTTTTCAGATAATATTTTTTGTTGAGCATCTAAAGAAACGAGATGAGTCTGATACAGTATCTCTTGCTTGTCCCATTCTCTTGATTTTGCTCTAAATTCCTTTGAAAAATAGGGGACAAACAAAAATTGAAGAATATTATTCATTTTAAACACAATGAAAAGGGCTTCTTTCATTTGTATATATTCATTCTGAGAAAAAGAAGTAAGTGTATCTTTATCTATTAGGACTATAGGCAAATAAAAAAGTATCACATCAGTCATGTTGGATTTGTTACTACAGGTTGAATATATCCTTCATCTGAAATGCTTGGGATCAGTAGTGTTTCAGGTTTGGGAATATTTGCATATACATAATGAGACATCCTGGGGATGGGACCCAAGTCAAAACATCAAGTTCACTTATGTTTCATCCACACATGCGCCTGCGTTTTGACTATGACTCAGATGAGATCAGGTGGGGAGTTCTTCACTTGTGGCATCATGTCAGTTCTCAAGAGGTTTGGGATTCTGGAGCATTTGGAATTTCAAATTTTCAGATTATGTATGCTCAACCCATACCTTCTTTTTTTTTTTTTTTTGCGGTACCAGGGATTGAACCCAGGGGCGTTCTACCTCTGCGTTACGCCCCCAGCCCTATTTTTTTATACTTTATTTTGAAACCGGGTCACACAAGTGACGGAGGGCCTCACTAAGTAGAGAGAGAGAGAGAGAGAAAGAGAGAGAGAGCGAGCTGAGGCTGGCCACAAACCCGGATCCTCTGGTCTCCGCCTCCCAAATACTGGGATTACAAGTGTGTGCCACCATGCCTGGCTCAACCCATACCTTCTAATGTTTGCTAGGAAGCTAAGGAATTTGTAACAATCCTGGCATAAAAACATTAAACATTTTATTTCGTTTTTCTCTTCTTTTTTTTGTGTGTGTGGTACTGGGGATTGAACCCAGGGACATTCTACCTCCAAGCTAAACCTCCAGCCCTATTTTATTTTTAGTTTGAAACAGGGTCTCTCTAGGTTGATGAGAGTCTCACTACTTGCTGAGGCTGCCCTCGAACCTGCGATCCTCCTGTCTCAGCCTCCCAAGTACTGGGATTACAAGTGTGCACCATCATGCCCAGCTAAATATTTTATTCATTGAAAATATAAGTCTCTCCAATGACAAATGGTGATTACTAATAAGGGAGCTCCAAAATTTCCATTATCTATTACTTCCTGACACAGGAAGTTTTGGTTTTTATGGTATTAGAGATTGAACCCAGGTACATTCTACCTTTGAGCTACACCCCCAACCCTATTTTATTTTTTTTATTTTGAAATAGGGTCCTGCTAAGTTGCTGAGGCTGACCTCAAACCTGCGATCCTCCTGTCCCAGCCTCCCAAGTACTGGAATTACAGGCGTGCATCACCACGTCTGGCTCACAAGAAGTTTTTTCCCTTCTTTCCTTCTCTACGCTCAGTCACTGATGTGTTCCCTTGTTCAATAGTGTGGGACTTGGATTTATTTAGTGACTGTTATGGACTGAATGTGTCCTCCACCAGATCCACAGGTTGAAGCCAAATGCCCAGTGTGATGAAATTTGGAGCTGAGACCTTTGGGAAGTAATTAAGTTATAATGTTGGAGCCAACATGATGCAATTAATAAGAAGTATGAAATTATAATAAGAGAAGTGAAACTGTAATAGGAGATATGAAAGAGCTTCCTTTTTCTCTCTCTTCCTCTCTGCTTTGTGATGATGCAGCCATCTGTGAACCAGCAGGAGATCCTCACCACAATCTACCACTCTGATCTTAGTCTTCCAGCTTTCAGAACAGTGAGAAACAGATGCTTGTTGTTTAAGTGATCCAGTGTGTGGTATTCTGTGATAGCAGCCTGAAACCTTGTGGCTTTCAAAGCTACTGTCCAAGGTAAAGTCAAAATCAACTCTGACTTAGAAACATAAAAACCATCTCAGGCTTCATTTAGACAGTCCCAGCCGGGCTGCCTAGAGGAGAAATGGTAGAACTAGCTTCATAAGCATGCTCTGTTCTTCGAGTTTTTGTTCAAGAAATATAGTCATAGAACATGATTATCTGTTCACAACTTAATAACATGAGCAAAGGATACAGCTTTGGAGGTGCCAAAAAAAGAAGGTGCCATTGCTTCTCAATTTTTCCTAGGGCTGGCCATCATATCTTATCTCTCTGTCCAGGCTTTAAGCAACTTAATGCTAAGGATTGAATTTTATTACCTTTGTATTTCTCACAGTGCTTGACAAAGACCAAGGTACCATTTATATTCCATGAACATACAAACAAAAGCATGGTATTAACATTTCCTAGAATTTAAGAATTTTCTCACTAAATTTTGTAAATAAAACAACATAGTTGGAAATAAACTCTAGTTATTAAATCCATGGCAATATATTATTGCATACAGATACATGGCATGAATGCACTGATGTTTCCAATCACCAGTTCAGTAATACTTGTTAAGTACCTAATGTCCACCAGGTACTGTGGAGAGAAGAGAATCTGGAACTATTTCATAATTTTTAAAAAACTTTTTGAAAGAAAAAAATCAAGGAATATATAATAAAGTAGGGAAATGTACAACAAATAATTTTATAGCATAAGTACAATTAATACTGTCACATAAAATCCATGTAGATATTTCCCCTAATATGTCAAATTGAAACAGTTCATTTGGCCAGAGCGATTTGTATTGTTTTGAAGATGGCTAAAATTACTGGATTGGCTATATTGGAAAATAAATATGCTAATTTAGGGAATGAAAGCTACATCTTGCTTAATATGAGGACATAGAATTTCATATTTTCTATATATAAATGACTTAAATAACAATTGGGGGAAATCTTCATTTTATAAATCCACAAGCCCTGGAACAATCAATGAAGAAAGCCTATACTTTAGGAAGCTTTTATAGTAGTTAAAGGTGACCTGAAATTGAGACATGGTAATAAATTTGGAAAAATATGAATAGACAACCCCTTCTAAATATGTAAGAACACCTTATGGTAAATAGACTTTATTTGTTAGGATAAATTGAAAAAGTTGATTTAATTTTATTGACCTTGGTTCTGACACTCAACAATATAAAAATTAGGTACCAAATTTTTATATACTGCAAATTTACAAAATTAGGCTGTAGTAGAAAATAGGCAATATTTTCAAATCAGTATAATCCAGATTTAAAATTTTTTGTTTGCTTTGAATATAAAAAGGAGTCTTTGGGGTAAGAAGTCAAAATTTGGGCAAGGTTGACTTAAGCAGTAAATACCTTTTTTTATATGGTACTGGGGATTGAATCTAGAGGTGCTCTACCACTGAGCTATATCCCAGCCCTTTATTTTTTATTTTGAAACAGGGTCTCCCTATGTTGCTCAGGCTGGCCTTGATCCTATAATCCTCCTGTCTCAGCTGCTTAAGTACTGGAATTACAGGGGTGCACTGCCACACCCAGCTAGCAGTAACTATCTTCTATTTTTTAGTGGTATTGGGGATTAAACCCAGGAGTATTCTACCACTGAGCTACACCCCCAGCCAATTTTATTTCATATTTTGAAACAGGGTCTCACTAAATTACTGCACACTGGTCTCAAATCAGCAATTCTCCTATTTTAGCCTCCTAAATACTGGGATTACAGGTGTGCACCACTGTGCATGGCTACTAAATACCTTTTAGATAATACAAATACACCTACCCAACAACCTCAAATAATCTTGAAAATAAATATTCCCCAACATGCTTTAGGGAGAGGCAGGAGCATTAACCTCAACTCCTCAGGATTGCTACAATAGGCAGAGATGAGGCCAAGAACAACTAGGAAAGTGTGGACATATCAGTAGGTACCTATAACAGCCCTGGCTTCCTTGGTCATACAAGTGTATGTATTATTGGTTTCAAGACTAGTCAGCCAGCATAAGATATGCAGTAGTACTGGGTCATGCAGAGCCCCACAGAGCTTCCTATGGTTTTTGTAGAGACTGGGGATGTCAGCATAGGCTTTAGAGCCTTTGTAGACTTGTCTAGACCTCAAGGGTAAGTTCTCCAAGGTTGAAGCGCCTTTTCTGGGTCTTTATGGTTGCGAGTGGGTCAAGGTCTTTAAAATTAGTGTTTCTAGGGATATCTATGATTTTAGATTTCATTTAAAAAAGCCTTCTACTAAATATTAGGAGATGGTCTTTAGTGATGGTCTTTACATGTCAGGGACTCTACAAACCATCTGTAAAATGGCTTTAACTTTTTAGGAACATTCTCATACTTATATAAAAGTAGAGAGTAAAACCACTATGTATTCTTTGCCCATTTAGCTACAATTGACTCAGTCTATCTTTATTTCTCTAATCTCTCCACCCTCTTTTGTAGGAATATTTTAAGGCAATTTCCTGACCTCATGTATTTTCACCCCTAAATGCTTCAGTGTGCATCTAAACATATTTATTTATATGTATATATAAGTATATATAAACATATACATATTTCCCATAACCACAGTGTATTTTTAAACCCTATTACTGACTAAAAAATGGAATTTTTGTGAGGCTAACAACTTGTCTAAAGGTCGCAGGGTGAACAGATAAGTCAGTCATGGCTTCCTGGCCTGTTTTAAGTTATAAACTATCACCTTCCTCTATGACTTCATGCTGCTGTACATTGCTGCTATTGCAACAGTGAATAAATGTTTATCCCAAAGGAAAAGCATGCTTACATACAGACCACAACTGGAACAGTCCACCTCTTACACAATTTTTCAGATGGCTGTAAGCACAGCAACATGAAATGTTTCTATAATTATATAAGTTAAATGATATCTAACATAATGTGCTTAAATTTTTTATATAAGTACAAACATATCAAAATATAGTTTGCTACTAATTTCCACATAATTTCATGACATGTATTTATAGATAATTAGTTCCCTAAATGTAAAATGTACACAAAGTACTTAATATTGACATAAGGCCTGATTTTTGGGGGGGGCAGAATAATTTATATGAATGCAGTTCTCCCCAAAAGCCCAAGAACAGTCAAGTAAATGCGTAATCAGTGACTTGATATTCATTTTCAGTGAAAGAACAGGTGCATTACAGAGCACATCTCTGGGCATCTTTTATGAAACCAGGATGTTTCTGAAGCAGTCTGTAAATGCCAGGGAGTAAGTATGGCACCATACATTTTCTGTAAGGATCAACTCACTTAGTGATAGTATTTTTGTATTTAAAAAACAGTATGTATGTATGGAGTAAGATCTAAAGTTTGCCGAGCTTTAAAAGATGAAACCCAGAACTTTCTACAAAGTTCTTGCAACAGGGCTGTGACCCCAGTCCACATTTTTCTCTGCTCTTAAAGATGTTTTTGGAGGAGAAGGATGTTAATTAAAAAGTAAGATGGCATATGAAACAGGGCAACTAAATAGGAAGAAAGGCAAAGGGGCAGACCTGGGCTGGAGTATGAAAAGTAAAGAGAAAGGCACAGACTGGGGGTCCTTAATTAATCCCTCCTTGATGACTGGGAGGTGCAGGACCATGACCAATCAGTGAGGAGGAAAAAACCCCAGATCATTGACTGAGGGTGGAGATGCTGGGGTTTAGACCTTGAGAAGAATGAAAGAAATGAAATGGGATAATATAAGGGTCATCTTGGTGTCAATTAAAAAATAATTGAACAGCACAAGGAGCCCAGCTAAGGTTAGATAATAGAAATTTATAGTAGGATCTATTTGCTATTACATGACTTATAGCAGAAATGCTCCAAATATAGGGAAGAAAAATAGCTGGCTTGTATATTCTAAAACTGGAAAGTTAAAAGGACAGGAATAAGTGCATCTGTGGCATAGTGAATCTTTTTAGAGACTAAGATTTTAAAAGTTCTGGGTGATATGGGGTGACTTAATTGGAGTGGCACTATACCTTTAAAGAAAAAACCCTGAAACTTCAAGCTCTGCTCTGAAAACTGTTTTGAGGTTTCATTGGGATTTAAGTACCTAATAGTTAAATAGCCACTAAAAGATTTATCAGACATTCGCTTTAACCAACCCCAGGGGTGTCCTTCAATTTCACTCAACAGCTGCAGTTTCTTTAAACTTTTTTTTTCTTTTGGCTTTCCCAAAATGCTGATGTATATAAAAGATGCATAAATCAAAGTGATGTTTTAATTCACTAAGTGCTTGAAGGGAAGGTGCACTAAGAAAATACATTCAATGAGAGGTTGATTTGTAATGGTGTTTGTTACCACAACTGTATACACCACAATAGCCCACAACATCAAGGAAAATCGATCTTTAATAGATATGAAGAAGCTATGATGATATCTTACCTCTAATTTCTGGTTCAAATTGCTCAGTTCGAAGGGTATTTCTTCTTTGTGAGATAGTTCTTTCTGGCGAGTTTTGTTTTGTTTCATCTGATGTAATCTCAGTTTTTCAAAGTTATTTGTTAGTTTAGAAAACTGTAATAGAAAATACTAACATTTTACTATCAACAGTTATTTCCAGCTTTCTTTCATGCTATTTCTTTTCTTGTGTACCTCTTCAAAAATTTAAGTCATGATTTGAAAGTGCAGTAAAGCTTAAATGTTCCAATTAGTGAAGATAGAACCAGTTATTAAAACTAAATTATTGAAGCTGAACATGATTCAGCTTTCATGTAAATTTGGGACTTCATTAACTACACAGTTAAACAATGAGTCACTTGATAAATGTTTTGTTCAGTTTTGTTTTAACCATATGTAGCAAAGCTCACAATTTAAAAAAAAAAGATTTTTTCCTTACTTTTATTTAGTGCCATCTTGTGTTGACAATTTTAATCTCAGTAACTATAAAATAACAAGCTTATGCCTTATTCAAGAAAGTTGAATATTTAATTTAAAAGATGATACTTCTTATGAGCAGCATAGTATACCAACATCTGTGAGGACATTTCTGTATATCTGTTTTCAAGTGGTTTTTGTTTATACTTTGTTGAAATAATTAAAGGTTCACAGGGAGTTGCGAAGTTATTACAGAGAGGTTCTGGGTCTGTTTCACCCGGTTTCTCCCAATATTTACAACTTTGATATAGTAAAATATCAAACCCAGGAAGTTGAAAATGGTTCCATATATGTGTATGGCTCTATGCTATTTTATCACATGTGTAGATTTGAGTGACTACAACCACAAATCAGGATTCAGAATTAGGGACCTGGAGAGCTGCTCAGTGGTAGAGCATGTGCTTAGCTTGCACACGACCCTGGATTTAAACAACAATAACAAAAACCCACGGGACTATTCCATCACCACAAAGATCTCCCAATGTCACCTCACTTCTACTCCTTGTCCTCCTCCCTTAAGCCCCGAAAACCATTAATTATTTCCCGTGTCTACACGTTTGTCAATTTGAGAATATTATAAAGTGGACTCATATGGCATATGACCTTTTGAGATTAGATATATTTACTCAGTTTAAGGATCTTGAGCTCCATGTGTATATCAGTAGTTCGTTGCTTTTTATTGCTGAGTAGTATTCCAGGGTATGAATGTATCAAAGTTTAACCATCCACATAGTCAGACTTTCTTATTGTTTCCAATTTGGGGCTCTTACAAATCAAACTGTGAACAACTATGTCTACATTATCTGATACTGAAGCAACCATTTCTGTTTTATATTTTCCTTATATAATTGTGCTAAGATAATCTCACCTACTATAAAATTCACTTGAATAATATTATATTGTATGGATATACCACATTTTGTTTACCATTCATCAATTGATGGACACCTGAGTTGTTTTCGCTTTTGAATATTATGAATAATGCTGCTATGAGCATCGGTATGCAAGTTTTTGTATGGCATATGTTTTTGTTTCTCTTGGGCATACACTTAGGAGTGGAATTGTTCTTTTTGAGGAACAGTCAAACTGTTTTCCAAAGTGGCTGCACCATTTCCCAATTCCACTCACACTGTATAGGGTTTCGGTTTTTTCATATCCTCACCAACACTTATTATTGTCTGTCTTTTTCATTCCAACCATCCAAGTAGTACTCAGGAGTATCTAATTGTGACTTTGATTTACATCTCTCTAATGATTAGTGATGTTTAACATTTTTCATGTGCTATTGCCCATTTTATATTTTCTTTGGATAAATGTCTATTCAAATCTTTGCCCACATTTCTTATTGATTTGTTTACTAGGTTAAGCAAGGGTACAGCCTCTGCTAGACCTGCAGTGCTCAGATGGCTACTGCCCTATGTGCTATACGTGGTAAGGGAGAGAAGACTTTCTTGTTTGTCAGCACAGTGGGAAGCTATAGGGATGAGTAAGAAAGAAATCAGTGTCCCTCTCATGACACAGGCAGAAGCACTATCATTTATGAAACAGTCCTACCAGTAACAAAGTAATAGAGACCAGTATTATTCTTTCAATACCTATTTCATAATAGCAAATTTCCACAATGCAAATTGCCATAGAATAAAGGACATACCTATTATGTAATAATAACAAAAAAAGATAATTTTAGTTTTTGCTGCTGGTCACATAGCTAATGATAAGTCTCTGGAGAAATAGAAAGCTATTTATCTAGTACTATCATAAGAGATAAAGAGGGTACAGAAGGTATGCAGAGCCGATAATCTAGTGAAAGAGGCAAAACCAGTACATATAAAACAATGAAAGACAGAGCCAAACATGAAATTCAAGTATAAGACATTTTTGCTTGTATTAAAAACAATTTGTTTCAATAAAATTGACAGTTCTATCAGTCAAAAACATAGATCAAAATGTATAGTATTAAACTATAGTAAGAATCCTTACTTGAGCTCTTAGGGTTTGTAGTTGTCCTTCATAATTCTGCGTCATTGCTAAATTACATTTTTCCAGACTGTCTAACTTCTGTCGAAGTAACCCCACCTGCATTAAAAATAAAATTTAGTTCTGCTTTCTATAAATCTTGCCTGGCAAAATCAGAAAATGTGCAAAAGAGAAGCACAATTCAAATAAGACTGCTGTACCAAACTAAGAATAAATATTTGTACTGCAGTTCTTAAAATAGCTATTAATAATTAAATCCACAAAAACCAAACACTGCTAGCACTATTTATTTCACTAGGTACACATTAGGACAGTAAGGAATGGTATGGGTGTTTAACAAAAGATCCTTATCACATCACATTTTAAATTAAGATTTAGAATTTACTTTGCATTATCTTTTTGGGAAGCTACATCATCATTACTCAGGCAACACCTCTATTAGCATAATTCAAAAAAATTTTTTTTGCTTCATTGACTGCAAGGTAAGCTCTGCTTTGGTGGTGCTATGAATAATTATTATACTTTTATAAGTACTAACATTAAAATAAAAAGAAAAATGTCTAAGGGTAGTTGTTAAGGATTTGGCTTACTGAGTTTGTTTGCTTAGAATGTAGGTAAGGAGCCAGCTTACATCCATGTCCTTACAGGTATAGAAGAGAATAATCCCTTGCATATGCTGGGGACTGATGACCTGACTCTACTGAGAAGGGGAACTAGATACCAATAACTAAGTTAACCATGCCAAACAAGTACATAGGTAACTATTCAAAAAACTAAGTTTCACTCTAAAGCCAATAAAGAAAGAAAAATGGCTGATGGATTAGTTAACTGATAATGTTTTAGGACATGGGTAGTAAACATTTCTTTTATACCTCACCCAAAAGAAAAATTCAGAAACATGAAAGTCTGTGTTAAATATGGCAGATGGTTTTCCTGAACTTCTCTGGCCTGGGAACTCTCACATTTTCCATGACCCCCAGCCTGGCTGTGAGCAGCCCGCAGGGAGTAAGGTAACTTGTCCAAAGTGGGTGCCCCAGGGACACACACACCTTCACCACATACTCCTCTCCTTTGCCCCATAATCAATTCTTGACACCTAATTTTCAGGAAATATTTTTCTAACAGATTAGAAGATGCAAATGCTCCTGAACCCTGCCTTGAACAAAGACACAGTTTTGATAACTATTTCTTTGTTTCTATAGTAGCAAAACACTTATATCTTTGTTGGCAAACAATGTTTATTTACCATCCACAATAAATGTTTGCTTACTTTTATCAGTGGCATTTATGTCAAATGTCTGTCTTCAGTAAATATCTATGGATTTAGTCTCTGCACTTATTTCATGGAATACATTTAGCACACCATTTTTTTTTTTTTTTTTGCGGTACCAGGGATTGAACCCAGGGGCGTTCCCCCTCTGCGCTACACCCCCGGCCCTATTTTTTATACTTTATTTTGAAACCGGGTCTCATGAAGTTGCGGAGGGCCTCACTAAGTAGAGAGAGAGAAAGACAGGGAGAGAGAGAGAGAGAGAGAGAGAGAGCTGAGGCTGGCCGCGAACCCAGATTCTCCAGTCTCCACCTCCCAAAGTACTGGGATTACTAGCATGCGCCACCATGCCCGGCCTTAGCACACCATTTAATGATAGTCTTGCAAGCAATAAATACTATTTCTGATGCCTGAGTAAAAGTGTCTATAATGAAAAACATTCTATGATAAAAATAAATACTATTTGTAAGAGTCTGATAAATTAACAACTTATTATCACACGTATTAAGTACCTCTTGACCTTTCTGATCCAAGCAAGTCTGTGCGTTTGCCAACTCTTGATCCCGAAGATCTAATCTTGTCTCCAAAGCCCGCATCTTTCTTTCCCAGTCCAATTTTTTGTTGCTTACCATGATGTCAATTTGTTCCATTAATTCCTGAAGCTCAGCCTCACAAGGAGACGCTCTGACAATTGTAGAACAGTAAAATCCACTTTAAAAAGAGTGAAACGTGGGGGCAAGACAAATTACTACTACATTGCTCAGGATAGCTTGATCATTTCCTCAAAAGATTCAATTATTTAAATAGGAAGAAGTTCAAAAGCTAGAGGTTAATTTTTAAAATTAAAACTAAAAGCTAATTGCTGAGCTAGAAATGTATATACATTTTTTTAAATAACATTTTTTCAAGTGGGCTAAATCTAGGGGATATGCTAATTGTGAAAAATTGTAGGATTTAGCTTAAGAATGAATGCTTACATATAAATATACATGCACCTATGTCTATCATTATTTGAAGAGGTTTGACAGAGGCAAACTGGGCCATCAATCATGCCTGTCAGGAAGAGAAGAGCAAGCCTGAAATAGGTGGGCCCAGCTTCAGGAGTACTAACTGGGCTACAGTGCTGCTTCTCAAAGAGGGGACTTGACATAACATGAAAGGAATTTCAAAATTTCAGGTTTGAAAGGAATTTGATCAGACAGGTATGAACAGTGTGACACGTCTTCAGACAGTGGGGATACTGTTAGTCATAGAGGTGGCAATCTCTTGGTTCTGCTGTATTTGAAACAAGACCCTTGGTAACAGCTATGACTATGGCCGCTGAAAGCTGGCGAGAAGACAGGTTGCTAGGTGCTCCCAGTAGGGTTCTCCTTCAAAGAAGCTGAAACAGTCCCCAGGGTCCAGTCAATCCGACTGTCTAAACAGGTAGATATTGACACCTCGGACTTCAGCTTAAGAAACACACAACTGTCCAGATTAGGAGAGCGAGTTATTTCAGTATTCATTTCAATGATGGTAACCAGACTTCTTATCTATTTGTGTAGCAGGGAGGAGGAGAAGAGGAAAGACAGATGCAAAATGATAACATTTCCTCCATTTGGCTTTAGAAATTCATAGTTTTATTTAAGTTAAGGCTAATTAAGAATCATTTAGTGCTCTGGAAAAAAATTGGAGGCACAGAGAGGTCCAAGGTCACACAGATAATTAGTAGAAGAGCTGCATCCTATCTTACGTGCCTTCCTGTAGACCACACAGCAAAAGACAGGGTGTTTTGAACAAGAACATGCTAAAAATATAGCAGAAATCCACTCCATTGCCATATTGGGTTAGAAACTGGTATTAGAATCCAAAGAATTCAGAATTTCCAGAATTACTTTCAAAAGTACCCAGAGGCGACCTGAACAGGGCATGTCCCTTTGGTTCATTCAGCAATACATTCACAAGTTATGATAGCACAGAGGTTTTAAATACAAAGTACTCTTTTGAAGTCTTCTCATAGTAGTCTTGGATTAAGATGCAAAGGCTTCTTCTTCATTTTTCGGGGGGGGTGGGGATCTGGGGATTGAACCCAGGGGCATTCTACCTCTGAGCTACACTCCCAGACCTTTTTATTTTTATTTTGAAACAGGCTATTGCTAAGTTGCTGAGAGTCTTGCTAAATTGCTGAGGCTGGCCTCCAATCTGTGATCCAAAAAAGCCCAAGGGACTTTCTTGATTTTTACTTAAAACCTAAAACAAATCTATGTGAAGGAAGAATACTAATTCTTCTATAAATAACTCGATTGATTTTAGTTGGAGTTATGATGTAGAGAAAAACAATCGAACTATGGCCTGGTTTTTCACACCACTTTCTCTTTTTCATAACAACACGAGTCACCCTTTACTGTTCATATAAGCTCTGAAAAAGAGGACTATATCAGTGTTGTTCATCATTATTTCTCCAAAAAGTAGCAGAGTGCTCCATCATATAGAAAATTCTCAATAAGTCTTTGAAGAATAAATAAATTAGCTCTTTTTTTCCATTGCTATCTCCTTGGCTTGTAAAAATACATCATGCTAATGGAATTAAACTACAGGCCTAAGGTAGAGTGTAGATATAATATAATCTACTCAATCAATGTTGTTAAATAAACAGATGAATGCTTTATTTCCTGGTTATGACTCTGGTATGCAAAAATTACAATATTAGACTTTCAGGCTAGAAGGACTCTTAACAAGTCATCTAATCCAACTACCCATTCAGTGTGTGCATTTCTTCTACAAGTGTTTCTAAAAGAATCAACTATCTTATTACCACTGATCAGACTCATCAGGTCAACAACAGTGCCCAAGATCTGAATTGGTAACAAAGATATCAAGTGATTCTAATGCATGCCAAAGTTTGAAATCTATTTTGCAGTATCACTGCAAAGAGGTCACCTGGCCTAGGTTTGAATTCATTGCTTAATACTGTCTGAGATTGTATCTAGATAGCAATGAGTTTTAGAAAATTCCTCTTTTATATTGAAGAACGTTTCCATCCACTGGTCTTAATGTGATATACTGAGAACATTCAGAACTTTCAGCACAGTAGGCCTTAAAGTACTTAAATATAGTCATCAATGTACTGAAGACAATTTTCAGTGTATCTTGTCTTCTCTTTGCAATGTTCGATATTAGAGATGGAATATGCAAATGATGTTGGCCAGACCATGCAATAGTGGACTCTACCTGAAACTTCTGCAGCAACTTTTCTAGAAAGCCAAACCTCAAGGTCTACAGCAACCATCCCAGAATGGTCAGAACTTATTCACTGACTGCTTGCTTCCCTAATTTTTGCTCCCACTTCCAACTCAGAACCAACTGGAGAAGGCCAAATATATTCCCCAATCCAATCATATAGGATGCCCTCCTTATAGTCATTTGGTCTTCAGCTTCCCTATGCCCACAGCCTCCAAGGAGGGCAGACCTGGGACTCGCCCTCCCCCACTCTAAAGCTTCCTCACACCCCTGCCTGCCTTTGAGTCTCTGTCAAATGCAAGTGATGGTGGGTGATTTCCTCGGTATAGCAAGCTCTGAATAAACAGCTGTTGCTTGTTCTCATTTGGGTGGTCATTGCTTATTTCCAAAAAAATCTTTCTTTTGATTGTTACTAAATGAATTTTTCCACTGATCTATACCTGATACCTACCTAGTACATTGCCTGGAAAAAACTAGATACTCAATATACATTTGTTAAATTAATGAAAAAATGAATGACTATGGTAAGATCATCAGACCCTTTATAATCCTGGTGGCTCTCCTTTGAACAAGTTCTTATTTGTCTATTTCCTCCTTGAAATGTACCACTTTGGACTTTAACATAACACCACGGGTGAGGTCTAATTAGCTCAGAGAGGGACTTACATCCTTTGTTTTGGGTGTCGTATACTTTCATCTAACCAGATGAAGTTCACAGTTTTTAATTTGGGAGAAGTAAGGATAAAGCAGTGCTATCATACCAACTCAAGGTGAGTCTTATTCCTTTATTTCTTTCTCATGCATGCTTATGAATAAGCCACTATTCACTATCTTGCGCTTGTTTGATTTCTTAGGGGGGATCCATAGACAGGGCTTTTTAGTTATCCTTTTTCAATTTCAGCTTGATATCCTTATTAAATTTCAGCCAGTCTTTCAGTGTGGGTCATCATCACTGGTTCATTAAGCAGTATGTGAGGTGCTGGGGAAACAGACACAAGACCAATTGCCACCTGTGCATAGGACTCGCCAGGCAGGCAGAATAAAAGACTGATGGATACATGCAGGTGCCTCAGAAAGGAGGGCTCCTGAATACAGACTTGGAGAGGGTGGGCTATCACAGAAGTCTTAAATGAGGTAACATCCAGGATTATATTTGGGATCTTGTTTCTGTCAGAGAATGTATTCACTATACCTCCCAGTTTTGTGTCAGCTGAAGATCTGATAAGCATTAGCTATTTTATATATATATATATATACACACATATATATATACATACATATACATATATATACACACCATTTATATATCAATGAAATATGCACATGTAAAACATAGTATACATATATAAAGTATATTTCATATATATTAAATAAATATACATATTAAGATATATATTTATATACAAGTAATTGCTAAAATGCCATAAAGGACAGAATGGAGGATAGAACCCTATGGAATCCCACTCTACACCCTTCAGGGTGATAGTGATCCATTTATTATTTCTTTCATTATAATCAAATACTAACCCGGGCGTGGTGGAGCATGCTTGTAATCCCAGTACTTAGGAGGCTGAGACAGGAGGATCCAGGTTCGCAGCCAGCCTCAGCTACTTAGTGAGGCCCCCCACAACTTAGTGAGACCCTGTTTCAAAATAAAGAATAAAAATAGGGCTGGGGGTGTAACTTGGAGGTAGAATGCCCCTGGGTTCCATCCCCAAATACTAATCCATTTAATTAACTTTGCAACTTTTTCTTTCTTTCCCACAAAAATATTATGAAAATTCTTGTAAAATATGATGGCAAAACTCAAATACCACTCTGTCTCCCTGATGTGCCCAGTATAGTAATCCTGTGAACTGAGGTGGTCTAGTGTGTGGGGCGTGGGGGACACTCATTCAGTACAGGTGGCCACTGCTTCTCCTTCCAGGGTCTGACCTAAGATATACTAAAACTCAGTTTTACACCAAAACTCAGCTTTTTGGTCAAACTTAAAATTCCCTTTTGAAATTCAGTTGCCCAGCTTTTTAGTGTGTCTTCTGTTGTTCAGTTTTTCACAGATAATTACTAGCAGTTTAGCTGTCTCATTATGATCAATATTTGCTCCTAAATCTAGTGAACTTTAAAATAAAACCTAAAAGGCTTGGTTTAGACTCATTCACATAGCTGGACATTAATATTCTTTACTTATATGTTCATTACTACTTTTAGTGAAATGCTGATTAACACTATACTACATGTTGCTGTGTGTTCTTAGATTCTTTGTCAAAAATTAGTTGGCTGTAAATGCATGGTGTCATTTCTGGGCTCTCTATTCCATTCCATTGGTATGTGTGTCTTTCTTTATTCCAGTACAATGCTGTTCTGATACTCTAGTTTTATGGCATAAGATATTATAATGCCTTTTGCTTTGGCTATTCAGTCTCACCCCAGTGAGAATTGCTATTATCAAAAAGACAAAAAAAAATAACAAGTGATGGCAGGGATGTGGAGAAAGATGAACTTCTGTAACACTGTTGGTGGTAATGTAAATTAGTCTAGCCATCATAGAGAACAGTATGGAGGTTTCTCAAAAAACTGAAAATAGAATACTGTATGACTTAGCAATCCCACTGCTGGGTATATACCCAATGGAAATGAAATCAATATGTTGAAAAGACACCTGCATTCTCATATTTATTACTATTCACAAAGTCAGGATATAAAATCAACCTAAATGTCTACCAGCAGATGAATAGATAAAGAAAATGTGACACACACACACACACACACACACACACACACACACACGCACACATACAAATACATAAAAGAATACTATTCTGCCATAAAAAGCATGAAATCCTGTCATTATCAACAGCACGAATGGATCTGGAGGACATTATGTTAAGTGAAGTAAGTCAGGCACAGAAAGACAAGCATCATATGATCTCACTCATATGTGGAATCTAAAAGGGTTGATCTCATAAAAGTTGAAAGTAGAACGTGGTTTCCAGAGGCTGGAGGAGCAGTGGGGAGTGGGAAAGAGAAGAGGTTGATTAACCAGTAAATGTTACTGTTTGATAGGAAGAGTAAGTTTTGGTATTCTATGACATAGCAGAGCCAATATAATAAAACAATAAACATATATCTCAAAATAGAAGAGAGGAATTTGAATGTACTCACCATAAAGAAGTGATAACAGTTTAAGATTATAGATATGTTAACTACCCTGAGTTGATCACTACCTAATGTATATGTGAATCAAAACATCACACCACACCATACCTCATAAGTATGTATAAATATTATGTATAAATAGAAATAATATTTTTCAAAAAAAGCCAAAGATGCATAGACATATATGCAGGTGACCCAGAAGAATTTAGGGGCTGGTGGAGTCACTCCAAAGTACTTTAAAATGTGGGCGTACATGCTGTTTCTTAAAAGGACAGACCTTCTTCAGATAGGCTGCTATGTTGACCATATGATTTGTTATGCAAACCAAGATGATTTTGAAAGTGAAAGGGACATTAATAATAATAATTCTAGGACACCAGGTGGAAATCGTGATTATTTTGGCAAACTGGGATGTGGGGTCCATCTATCACTCACCAATCTGGAAAAAGGAGGTGGAAAGACAGGTCTGTAAATGAGGGAGGGAGACAGGGAGAGAGGAAAGAGGGAAGGAGGGAGGGAGGGAGAGAGAGATCAATTTAGAATATGTGAGATATGTGAATAGAGATGAATCTGAAGTTTGGGAGAGAGAAGAGGGAGTTTAAAAGACAAATAGGGAAGTCATCATGGAGAGTGCAGAGAAGGGAAGGAGGCATAGAGAAGAAAGTAGATAACTTCATGAAACATGGAGTGGACACAAAATGAGTTTCCAAAGGGCTGATGAGCAATCTTATTGGGTCTTAACTTTTTCAAAATCTTTTAATGAAACCCATTCTAAAATATATTACAAACTTATCTGCCTTAGCTAATAGGCTATCCTAAATATAATTTAACTTTCCCATGGTGACTCACAGACCCTGTTCTGTACATCAAATGATGCACCACACCATGCATAACCAAGACCAAGTGGGGGAGACTCCAGAAGTCCCAGAACACACCATGATAGACATGTCTGTAATGCCAATCTGCTCTTTAGTTGACGGTCTCTCCTACAACAGTCAAGTGAAAGGGTTGTTATTTTAGGACCATTAGGTCAGAGTTTTATGGTTACCCTTCTTCAAAATTAATTAATCATAGATAAAAATAGCTTTTCCTCAAGCACTTTTCTTGTCATTCAAAAATTTTTGTTTACTGTCCTCATTAGTATTTGCTGAGTAGCAGTACTAAAATGCCTATTTTTACTGCATAGTTGAGATGTAGCTTATATTCAGTCCATTCTTTTCTCTCATTTGCAAGAAGCTTAATGTTCTGCTACGGAGGAAGTATAAACCTCACTATTCCAAAAATATATGTTTAAAGGTACTTATTTTTTTTTTTTGGCGGTACCGGGGATTGAATGCAGGGGCATTCTACCTCCGCACTATGCCCCCGGCCCTATTTTTTATACTTTATTTTGAAACCGGGTCTCACGAAGTTGCGGAGGGCCTCA
>PVJS01019127.1:0-34051 GCA_004027185.1 Glis glis | reverse complement strand
TGGCCAATAGATACATGAAAAAATGTTCAACATCATTAGCAATCAGGGAGATGCAAATCAAAACTACTCTAAGATTTCATCTGACCCCAATAAGAATGGCAATCATTAAGAAGTCAAACAACAACAAATGTTGGCGAGGATGTGGGGAAACTGGGTCTCTTCTACACTGTTGGTGGGATTGCAAACTAGTTCAACCACTATGGAGATCAGTGTGGAAATTCCTCAGAAAACTGGGAATGGACCCACCATATGACCTGGCTATACCACTACTGGGTATCAAACCAAAGGGATAGAAACCAGAAAACTACAGTAATATATGCATACCCATGTTCATAGCAGCACAATTCACAGTGGCTCAATCATGTAACCAACCTAGGTGTCCATCAACAGATGAGTGGATTATAAAATTGTGGGAAATACACACAATGGAATTCTACTCAGCAATAAAGAAGAACAAAATAACATCATTTGCAAGAAAGTGGAAGGATCTGGAGAACATTATGTTAAGCGAGATCAGTCAATCACAGAAAAAAAGGGACATATGTTTTCATTAATATGTGCAACCTAAGGAATAATAGGGTCACACAAGGACTCTGGTTGATAATGGAGAACCCTCAGCGGAACAAGGGAAGTGGTACAAGGGAAGGGGGAGGGCAAGAAAGAAGGGAATTAATGGAATTACTATCATAAACAATATGTACATATGAAAATATACCAACATCATTCTTGGTACTTCATATGGGTGGGGGGAGGCGGGGGGGCACTAAGAGCTGTGTGCATATATATTAACATCAAATAGATATGCATTGCAATGTAAGACTCCAATGCACCAATAAAAGCACGTTAAAAAAAAATAGGGCCGGGGGTGTAGCTTGGAGGTAGAATGCCCCTGGGTTCAATCCCGGTACCGCAAGAAAAAAAAAAAACTTAAGTATAACAATAGCCAAAAACAAATAAATTGAAGCCATTTAAGTCTGTTTTGCTTTATAAGTATCCTTAAATGAAATAAGTATCCTTAAATATTTGTACAATTAAAAACATAACTTATTTTCATATTCATATTCAATTATTATATATAATGCATATATGTATTCAATTATTTTATATTCAACTATTTTATAGTTCCATGTGAAATTTTGTTTTAACATGTTAATAATATCCACAATTAAATATTACCCAAAGTTATCCTTAGTATCATCAAAAATTACTTTAGTTTTTAATTTCTCTGATTGAATGAAATATTTTTGTATAGACTATTGAAATCAGGAAGCAAATAATTCCTTTACATTGCACATCTTATATGTAATAATCAAGTCAAAATACACACTTTCTTTTTTGTGATATTGAGGACATTATGGTCAGGTGCTGTCACTCTTACCCACTCATTAAAAAATTTCCTTTTGGTTTTCACTAAATTCTTCTAGATTTCTTAGATTCACCATTCAATAAAAGACTACAAGGTATTATATTCTAATTATATCACATTTTATCATTTGTTAGCTGATATTTTTCTGTAAATAAGAACTTGCCCAAATGAATCATTTGGCTATTCTATGATAAAATGCTAAAGGCAGGATAAGTGTTTAATCCTTTTTTGTATATTGGCCAATTTATAGAAAATGAGGCGAACCCATAGTATCACACAAATATGGCAAATGATTTGGTGGTACCTGATGTGAATTTACTAATTTATACCTATTTATAACTATTCTTTTGTTGAAAGAACCAGTGAATGACCTTTCAACTTGGCGACAGGATCTTTTAGAAAAGATTTAGTTTTTCATAGCTTAAACATGTTTACTTGCAATGAGCACGTAATGCTCTATCTTCCAAAATCAATGCTTTATTAGAATGTAAATATCTTTAAGACCATTTTACCATCATTATATAAAATATATGTTGTTATTTTATGTTAACTTTAACTTATTTTATGTTTTATAACAAAAGTATCCATAGTGCCAAAATAACTAGATGTATAATGTGCACCATTTTTCTTCTGTCATCTTAACTTACCCAAATTCCACTCCCCATAAAATTTTCAATTGATTTTATTTCCATATGTAATATAGATGGATCAAAGTTTCAAATAATATATTCATACTGCTATTCTTGATCAATCAATTTTGCAAATTGTGTGTTAACTGCTTAAAACAGTATATGGCAACTCAGTTTAGCCACATCTTCATTCACTGTTGTCCCAACATAATTATTTCCAGTCTTGCATTAATATTTTCCATTATTTTCTGGTCTTAACACTGATATTATCTATAATATCAAGTTTGTTCTTTTAATTAGTACAGGAAGTATACATAGATTCCTAACTTTTATAATAAACATTTTAAAATATTTCATATCTTTTTCTCTTCAAGGTATTATAATAGTGACTGATAAGTAACAGTGTGGCAATTAATC
Organism: Glis glis; assembly: GCA_004027185.1. Classification (NCBI taxonomy): domain Eukaryota; kingdom Metazoa; phylum Chordata; class Mammalia; order Rodentia; family Gliridae; genus Glis; species Glis glis. The sequence goes on along the minus strand of PVJS01019127.1, from coordinate 31,639 downwards.
TAGTGAGGCATGGTTTGTAATTAGTTTAATTTAATAGAAATATATTTATATTTTAAACTTTTCTAAGTATCTGTTGATTCATTTTGTGATCTTTAAAAATCTGTCCTAATTTTTTACTAACTTGATTTTAAACTAATTATTATTGTATATTTGATAATTTTCCTATTTTTCCCTTTTCCCTGTAGTCATCTATTCTGTCTCCAGTATCACTTCATTTTCCTCTACATTTTTTATTAGTCCTTTCATCTTGCTACATGAAAAGAACAAGAGTATGGGAAAGAGTAAAAATATGGAAAAAATAAAAAGAAATGAAGCAATAGTAGGGAATATTTACTCTGAAAGAAGCCAAATAATCAGTTCTACTTTTATAGAAAGAGGATATATACTTTGACATTATTGTTACTTAGGAAAATAATGAATCAAGGAAATATAATTTTATTACAGTCATAAACAAATACTGCATTTTTCTACATTTTTAATGGCAACACCAAATAATACTAGACTGTGAACACTTAAGATACACCAATCATGAGTTATTCGAGTAAGCATCATTTAAGGTTGCTAGCTCAAAATGCTTAAATTTTTGAATGAAAAACATTCTTCTAACCACACGTTTTTCTCTCACATAGTGGCCAATCCATTCTCCAAGCTCAGAGATTATCCCTCCAGTTGCTAGTACTGTGTATTACTGTATTTTCACTTTAAGATACACCATATTAGCCTATCATTATCATATTTAATGTATATGAAAAGCATATTATTTTCTATTACAAGAATGATTTTAAAGTTCTCTGTGGACACATTGAGGTAAGTAATGTCCTAATTCTGTGAAAGGTAAGGTCATACTTAGAAATGATCTTTTTACAATAGTATTAAAGTGCTTCTATTCTGTCCATTACACATTTCCTTGTATCCCATTCCAACAATTTGTCAAGTAGGACTTCATTGGGCTGTTGCTTGTTTTTCTCCCAAAGCAAATTTAGCATCTCATCTATGAATAATGAACGAGTAAAACATAAATAATTAAAATGTATTTGAAAAATTACAAATGGATCATGGTTTGTCTTACACATACAGGGAGCTTAGTATTCTAGTATGAGAATACTCAATTTAGGAAATAAATTTATGGGTTTCAGTAAGAATAAACTCTGTAGGAATGTCTAAGGAATAGGTCAACATTAATAAGAAACTCTACAAATTTCGAAGGAATAGGTTAATGTTAATAAGAATGGGTATAATGTAGCAATATAATTTGTTTTGTAAAACTGTGCCCCTGTCTGTGGCACAAAGGCCAGTCAAACTAACAAATCAGTTCAGCCATGCTTGGAAAAATCAATTCTCTTCTTTCTATTTTTCTTCTATGAATTTGCTACAAAGCCTAATCTGACTTGGTGAAGTTGTTAGGCAATTTTTTTTCAAAGCAGAAGGATATCAAGAGTTCCTCATCTCTCATCAGATTATGAAAGGTGAATCTTCTGACATTCAGGGAGCATTAGAATTTTTAAAGCATTTTTACTATATTATCATACCTGAGGCTTATGTGTCAATCATCCATGGGAGGCCAGATAGGGTGCCCTGTAAGGAACAGAGGACTTATCCTAACTAGAACCAAAGATTTCTTTTGTGTTAGAAATTGAGACATAGAGAATAGCCCAAATATAACCCAAATAATATTTAACATATTTGGCCTAATAAATTGGTCAATTTCTGAGTGAGGTTATTTATCTCAGAATAATTCTTTGATACATGACTACACATTCAAAGAACAAAATAAAGTGTCTACAAGGCAGATGATCTAAAGGGTGCACAGGATGGGGTAAAAGAGCAGAGGAACTGGGGACAAGGAGAAGGATTATATGGCTATAGGTGGGGACGTTAGAGCCTCCAATGAGTATTGAAAATGAAAGACAGACTGATGGTGTAAGGAAAATTTCATAGCCTTTAGCGCACACGAGAGAGAGAGAGAGAGAGGGAGAGAAAGAGAGAGGGGATCTCTGAAACTAGAATAAAGGGCTAAGGATAAAAGTTGGATATTTTACATGAAAGTCTGTTGGATGATGACTTAAAATGATTACTCAGTATAAATAAAAATACTAAACACACACAGGGAGGAGATAAAGGATGCTAACAAGACAGTAGTTAAAAGAATGACCTGAGTTTTAGTGTCATCAGAGAGCCCAGCAGAAGGTGAGTCACAGCAGATGTTACTGGGATGTGAGAGATTTTTATTTTAGCTATAAAGCAGAAAATACAATGGTAGGGCAAAGATGAAAACTACTGAGGTGAACAGTTCCAAGTAGACACATTTAAGGGTTTTTTTTGGGGGGGGAGTTATAGGGGTTTGGACCCAGGGACATTCTACCTCTTAGCTACACCCTCGGCCCTATTTTTAATTTTTTATTTTTAAACAGGGTATCAATAAGTTTTGAAGAGTCTCATTAAGTTGATGAGGCTGGCCTCAAACCTGCTATACTCCTGTCTCAGCCTCCCAAGTACTCAGATTATAAGATTGTGTGCCACCACACCTGGCTATTTAAGTTTTTTTTTTTTTTGTGGTACTGCGGATTGAACCCAAGGGCATTCTACCTCCGGGCTACACTCCCAGCCCTATTTTTTAGTCTTTATTTTTTAAACAGGGTCTCACTAAGTTGCAGAGAGCCTCACTAAGTAGCTGAGGCTGGCCAGTAACCTGGATCCTCCTGTCTCGGTCTCCTGAAGCTGGGTGTGGTGGCACACCTTGTAATCCCAGTACTTGGTTGTCTGAGACCAGAGGATCCGGGTTCATGGCCAGCAAATTAGTGAGACCCTGTTTCAAAATAAAGAATAAAAAATAGGGCTGGGGGTATAGCCCGGAGGTAGAATGCCCCTGGGTTCAATCGGTACCGCAAAAAAAAATTACAATGATATTAAATGAATGGTAGAGTTGAAAATTTAATCTGAGATAAGACTGCTCTAATATTAAGTGTCATATGTACTTAATATCCTTTTTTCTTTCATGAGACATATGTCCACAATTGATTTATATGTGATTTATATAGATATGTATGTATGTGTAAGGGTTTAGACCATATTGACAACTTAATTTTTACTATCAGAACTCTTTACTTTAAAAAATGCCTACTTTATGATATGGTATGGGCAGTTATGTTCAAATGAAATAGATTGTTTCTTTACCCACCCTCTTTTTCAAATTCCAAACACCATCTAACTCTTTCAAGCTAACTTTCCCTCTGAATTAAGTGTTAGAATTTTCTCTTTGAGATCCAACAATCCTCAATTCTATACAATCTCAGTATTATTTCAAACCTTCCCCTGTTTCACAGTCATTAAAGTATACTAAGCTTCCTTTTAGTAATAAACTTCCACAAAGTGTTTCATCTCTGTTTATCAAATGCAAATAACTCATACATGCTTGGTATTCAGAATGGATTATTTCTTCCTTCCTTACTTTTTTTTTGTGGGATTGGAGATTGAACCCAGGAACATTCTAACTCCAAGCTACATCCCCAACCTGTCTTACCTTTTATTTGGAAACAAGGTCTAAGTTGCTTAGAGCCTACATAAGTTGCTGAGGCAGCTTTTCATCTCTGCCATCCTCCTGTCTCAGCCTCCAAAGTACTGGGATTATAGGTGTGTGACACCATGCCTGGCACACTGTTTCTTAAATAACTAAAATGATAAAGATTTCGAAAAAGAGATAGAAATTATCTACATTACTTATGTCTATTAAAAATGCCAGTACAATGTGTATTTCTGTAGCAAAGCCAGGAAAATATAAGCCCCAAGCCGCCAGCAATAATTCTCCTCCAGCCTGTTAGTTTCAAAAGCCAGTTTGCAAGAAGGAAGCAGAGATGCAGAAGTAGGAAATGTAAATATCTGGAGGTTGTGATATGCCTATTCTTATTTTGTTAAAATTATGATAGCTTATGCATTTCCTTTTTGCCAAAGTTCAACTAGGTTGAACTTTGTCACTTGCAATGAAAGACTTCTGAGTAATACATAAAGTCTAAATTAAAAAAAGTCCTCCAGGTATTGGTAAATTTTGTGTTGGAAAGTAGTAAGTTCCACAGAAAAATTGTAATCACGATTTTTGGATTTGGACTAGGCAGAGCATATCAGCATTCCTTAATTTCTGGTGTCATTGAGACTTATTCAGTTGCAATATCAATATGTTGCATAAATAGCATTTGCATCTATGTACATTATTCTCATGAAAATCCATCATATAGATTTAGCATAACAAAATTATTAAATTATTTTATTATTAAATAGATCATTTAAAATAAAATATCATGTGTATTATTTTAAAATATAATAAGCATTCATATACCTATTACACAACCTAAGAAATAAAATTTATCAATATTTTGAAGCTCCCTCTGTATCTTTCTCTAAGTTCTTCAAATTTACACTTAAGTTCTTCAAACTTCCACTCCAGCCATAAGAGCAATACTGTCCTGGATTTTTGATTGATCGTTTTCGTGTTTTTATTTATACTTCTAACACACATATGTATAGTAAATTGTATCTCTTATTAAATTTTGCCAATCTATGATTTTATATAAATAGAATATTATTATGGAAATTGTACTTTGGTTTGCTTTTATCATTTGACAGTGTGTTTTTGAAATTCATTCATGAAACCATAGGTTCATGTCTTACAGTCTTTTCAACATTCTGATTTCTAAATATAAAGTTCTGTATTCATCTGTTTGAGTATTATTGAAGACTGTGAACCCATTCTCGTGTCCTGATATTATAAATGCTACTATGCATATTATCAGACATAATTCCTTATGTAAATGTTCAACAATATTTCAGGTGTGTTCACCTGGAGTAGAATTTCTGGGACATAGAATACACATATCTTCAAGACAAATAAACCTTGAAGGGACAAATTGTTTTCCAAATTGGTCATATCAATTTATACTCCCTAACTTTGTGTGGAACATAAAAATGCCTGCTGTTGGATTTCATGATCTAACACTTGGTATTGTCATTTAATTTTTGCCAGGCTAGTGGGAGTAGAATATTATTTCATTATAATCTTAATTTTATTTTCTCTAACAATAATGAAACTGAGTACATTTATTTGTATTTATAGAAAATCACTTTCTATTTCTGTAAAGTGCCTATTTATGCCTTTTGCCTAACTTTCTGTGATCTTTTCTGTGTGGAGTTCATAGTGTTTTATAAAATGCAAATACTAATATTTTATGATCATATGTGCTGCAAATGCCATTTCTAAAAAATATAGCTTTGTAGTATCTATAAAGCACCATTCATTTTTACTTTAAGATATCAATATTTTCTTTACTACTGGTTTTGGGCTTTCCAAAAGTTTTCATAGTTTTACACTTTACATTTAAGTTTATAATCTATCTTGGGTGGATTTTATGTAATTTACTGGAGCACACATTACATTTGCTTTTTTGTTTTGTTTGTTTTTTGAGCAGTTGTCCAACATCACATGATAGATGGTTATTTATCCACTGTTCTCCTATATGAGCTCTACTGTTTTAGTTTTTTAGTGCTTATTTATATTGCATTACAGTTGCTACATGTTTATACTTGTGCCAAGAATACCCAATTACTCTATAATCATTCTTAATATAAGCTATGGGTTTATGTTTATTTTCCTAAAGAATGTCTGATTGTTCTTGGCCTTTTTTATTTTTATATAAAAATCTGAGTTAATTGTGACATCTCTTAGCAATCCTCATAGAAAAGTGTGTTTAGATTTTGGTAAAATTGTATTTACTTAAAATGATGTTCATGAATTAAAAATGCTATGTCAATTTTCAATAAATTTCTCCAGGACTGACATAACTTTGAAGAACCCAGTTCTTTTATTTACATCATCAACTTCTACATTAATGTATTTCAATTGAAATTAGTACCCAGGCTGGCTTTTTAAAACAAGTCTTTAAGTATAACTAAGGTTAGGAAAAAATGAAACAGTGCCAGGTGTGGTGGTTCACTCCTGTAATCCTAGTACTTGGGAGGCTGACACAGGAGGATTTCAGGTTTGAAGCCAGCCTCAGCAATTTAACAAGACCCTATTTCAAAACAAAAAATAAAATAGGGCTGTGGGTATAGCTCAGAGGTAGAATGTCCCTGGGCTCAATCCCTAGCACCCCCAAAAGAAAAAAAAATAAAGTCGTTTGCTGAAATTTAAAAATAAAGGTTATTATCAAATAAGAAAAAGTGGCACACACCTGTTTTTTATAATACTATTTATTTATGAAATTGTCTTAATTCATAAAAAGGACCATTATATGCAAAAATGGTTGGGACATGTTGAATTGCTTTCTGTAGAATTTCAACAAATAGCAAAAGTATTTCCTCTACGTTTTTAATATTATTTGTATTAACCTTAAAATGCTAAAAGTTGAGTTGAACCTTCATATTCTTTACTTCTCTTAAGGAATACATATATTTGTTATCAGCTGGCAGCAATGGAACATTTCTTTGTCAAGAGACACTTGCCATTTTGGAGCTGTACAATATGCAGCAGCATTACAAAATGAAGCATTCACGTTTTGATGATCCGTTTCCTCTCCATTGACAGCTAAGAAAGGCTAAAGTTGTGCAGCTGTTCCATTCCCATGATGCATGTACTTTTACCTTTATAGAAACCAAGCTAACTGTTTCTATTAGTATGCATAAGCTCAGGAGACAGACATCAAATAAAGTTCCTGAAACACACTTTGAATTTTTCTTCCAGCATCTCCTCTCTCTGATGCTCACTGGCTTGGAAAAGAAAAATAAATGGATGATTCATGAGGGTTAAACATTTCCAGCTGATACTTTATACTAGCTGCAGATGGAGCAGTTTCTTTTTAAAAGCAAAGTTCAAGTCTTCATACAAACAACAATTAGAAAAGTTAATGAGTCTCATTTTATTTAAACAATTTTAGTTCAGCTGTGAGGAAGCTCAACCATTGAGTATGTTACGAGACAACTGTATTTAATTAAATGTTGGTGTCACAATTGAGCAGCTGAATATTCTCAATTTCCCAGCATTAAATCCATTTATATGGACCTTTCATCATGCACACTTCTTATCACCTCCTCACTTTCCTCTTGTGTTTTATATTCATTATTGTCCTAGGCCATCTCTGCTTTATTTATGAGAAGTATGCATTACACGCCTACTATGTACTCAGTACTGTGTTAAAGCTCAAATATAAACATTTACCACAGCATACAGCACTCAGTGATGCAAACTGGACAATCAGCACATTGTTTGAAAATTAATGATATTGAGACGACATAAAGTGATAGAGTAAGCCAAGATACTTTATAATGTCATCTGGAAATATCTCAGAAGTAAATATTGTGATTTTTATTTTAAACTTATATTTCTTGTGTATTTTATATTATATTTCTGTGTATTATTTAGCAAGTGACACATTGCAATCAAAAGAAAAGCAGTAGTGTTATGAAGCTCCCCGCTCCATGCCCTGAGTTCCACTAATGTAACATGGCCTAACATGGACTGAACCCCTGAAATCTCTACCACTGTGAGCAAATAAATCTTCCTCTAAGTTGTTATCATAAGATTTTTGGGGTCACAGCAGTGAGAATGCTAACTGGAACAAGTAGTAAATTCTTGATAATTAGTTTTTGAATGACAATATGTTAAGATAATTGAAAAAAGAAGACTAGAAAAAAAGAATGTTAAAAAGAATGTTAAAGTAAGTTGTAATTCTATTAATTGTTTTTGTTTCTCTTTTTTAGCTTGTAAATCAAAGCAAAACTTTCTCTGTTTTTGTATTTATCACTGGCTCCTTTGGTCTTTACCATCTATACTCAACTATACTTTCTATTCATCTTTTGTATAAGTTACTTAAAGTGCTTAGGATAATTTTGTGCTTTATAACATTGAAGAATAAATGACAATTCTACTTATATAAACTTGAGATTTTATGGTTCATTTATTCAAGACCAGAGTGATCATTTACTGCTTAAGATCTTCAGTAACCTCTTCTTATCTCATTTTTTAACAAAATTCCTTGTCTTAGCTGTTGTTTATTTCAAGCAATTTTATTCAGTGTTTTCCATTTTTTCTTAGTTGTATCTGAATCTAAACCTAAAATCTGAGGTGCCCTTTGGCCTTAGATCACTTGTCTTTCTTGACCCGAGCTTTTATTCAATTTCATTAGAAAGCCTATTTCTGCCCAGGTCCTATGTCCAATTATAATAGAATTATTAGAAATTGCCTCATATTATATGACTCCAATGATATCCTCTAGAGTCACCTCTTGATAAATTATTGCTAAGCTTGTGATTTTTAGTATATTTAAGTTAGATTATTTTTAATGTATTAGTATTTTGAGCCAACAAATATTGCAATTCCTGCCATGTCTGAGACTGTAGGCTATGTTATGTCTGTGCTCTGGTGAATGAAGCAGAGCCTCTTCCCCTGGAGCTGTAGACAAGAGAGGAACACAGATTCTAATCAAGTAATAAACAAAATACTACAGATTGTGATGTGCTACATGAATAAGGGATGGAGATGGGGAGTAATTTAAGACTGAGTGGTCACAGAAGGCCATTCTGAGAATATAGTACTTAATGATGAGGCACAAGAAGTGAGGTGATTCACACAAATGAGTAGAGAGGCTGAGGACTGTGAGAAAATTAATTCCAGGTTCTTGGGAGAGAGTAAATAGCTTGGAGTTTTGGAAGCCCTGGTATATAAGGAACAATGTGACAAGCACAATGCAAGCGAAGTAGAGGGGGTGAATTTGGAGGGGCAATGCAGGCGAGAGCATGAAGTGCAGTCAACACTCTGCTAAGAAAACTGCAATTTATTAGCTTCTGTGGACACATTTTAGGGCTTCAAGAGGGAGCATCTCTCATACTCTTTTCCTTCATTCATCTGTTCATCCCTTTTATTTAACTACATACAAACATTAACTCATTAAGTCCCAAGATTTCTACCCTGTGAACATTTCAATGAAAATGGCATAGGTGCATTAAAATAGGTTGGAAATCACAGAGTTTATATAGTATTCCATTAATTAATATTATTGTATTATAATTATGATTCTTATTCTTATCACATTATATCATAAAACATATTATTACTATATATTTATATTATATAATATATTTATAATATTACATATTATATATTATATATTATAATATATTATATATAATTATATTTTATTATATGCTATATTTAAGGTTTTATAGCTATTCCACATCTGGCACAATGGGACAAATTGAGTGAAGTATGAATTTAGTGCCAGGTTCTGTGCTAGGTAGTATGGAATATATAGTTAATGAGTCACAATTTTCTGTCCTTGAAAGCTGTTAGAGTTGGATTAGCAGGTCTTCTAGAAAAGTATAATTCGTTTTGGTGTGTATAATTCTTTTTAAAAAGTATAATTCCCTTTTTTACTGAAGATTGAACCCAGGGGCAGTCTGCCTCTGAGCTACACCCCCAACCCTTTTTAATTTTCTTAAATTTATTATTTTGAAACAGAGTCTTGCTAAGTTTCTATGGGCATCACTAAGTTGCTGAAGCTAGCCTCAAACCTATGGTCCTCCTGAATCAGCCTTCAAGTTATTAGGATACAGGTATATTCCACCACACTCAGAAAAGTATAATTCTTGATACAGTGCCATTACATTATTAGTATTCTACTCAAATTGATGATAAGGCCTTTAAAGACACAAATTCTTGTAATAAAATTGCACTTGTAACTTGCAACATCAAGCATCCTGTTTCTGGGGACAAGTCGAGAGGAGGAGTGTGACTATGCCATCTCTTACACGTGACTGACTTTCCTCCTTATCTTTGAAATCTCACTAGTCACATGAAAATGGAATATTCTTAGAAGTGGAAAAAAAGAAGTCTGAGAGAAGACCAATCACACATTCTCCAGAGCATTATCTTGGCTGTCCCAGTACTTGAAAGAGAGTTTACTCCCCTATTTGCTCAATTGAATTGAATCTCAAATGCTGTAATGCTACAAAGTCATTTCAAGCTTGGCAAGAGAGTGAATTATTAATTTGAGATAAAGCATTAGCTTTAGGCAGAAAGAGGTAAAAAAATTAATCATCAATACATCCTTTAGGAAATCAGGAAAGGTAATTAAAACAAAATAATGAGTGAAAAAATATTGTAAATCTATACTTGAAATCACACACACACACACACACACACACACACACACACACTCACACAAATAAATTCAGTGAAAACAGAATTGGGAACATGTTACTAGTAATTTCCATTTCCAAACAATAAAATAGTTTTTGTTAGCCAAAGACTTGTGTCAGTTCTCAAAATACAATCTTGAAAATGAGTGGAATCCCTAAAGATTAAAAAACAACTCCAGCAACTGATTTTATTTAAGCTTTAATTAAAGCCACATTCATTAAAACCATGAATCAAATTGTCTTTATGAGTCTCAGAGAAAGAATATAAATGATTCTCACTGGGTTTCTGAATTTTACATCCAGCCTAATTGTCAGGAAAAGACTTGAACAGAAAATCTTGGAGAATTCAGCTGCTCACTGAAATCAGAGTGGATGGGCCAACAGGATTATAGGAAGCTAAATGTTCTTTCCTAAAGGTAACATTTGATGTTTCCACTGGAAAGAAAAACATAAATTAAAATATTGATGTGAAAAAATATTAGCTTTATTAAACAAAACTATTCTCTGTGCTAATGCGATGAGGCTCTTAGAGGAGATGAATTAATCTCAATCTTCTGTTTTTGTCTTAAATGTAATTTTATTTCAAAAGATGTATAACCTTACTCCTTCTGTACTTATTTACTAAAATATTCCATCTATAAAAGGCTGAAATACAGACCAACAAATTCATCATAAAGAGGAACCTTTACTGCTTTTCTTTGAAGGAAGGGGATACAGGGAATTGAACTCTGGATCATTCTAACTCCAGACTACACCCTCATCCCATTTTATCTTGAAACAGGGTCTCCCTAAATTGCTGAGGGTCTTACTAAGTTGCTGAGGCTGGCCTCAAACCTGCAATCCTTCTGTCTCAGACTTCAAAATACCCAGATTAAAGGAGCGTACTATCACACCTGGCTAAGAAGAACATTTTCTTAAAGACACATCAAGGAAAATGTAATCTGAAGAAACAGATTGAATAGAAACTGAATAAAATGTAAACCAAATTCAGTGATTAGTGAATATGAGGTAGGTAAAAATAAAGCTGAGACTTAATTCTTTTCATATTAACACCTACGTAAGTCACAGGCCCTTTCTTTCATTCTATCTTATACATGTTTGACAGCTTTCTGTCACTGTGTCAAAATACCTATGATAATCAATTAAAAAGAAGGAGAAACATATTTCCATTGCTTTGGGTATGTGGTGGCCCAGAACATCATGACAGGAGTACATGGCAGAGGGTGTGTGTTCACTTCACCTTCTCAGCCAGGGAACAAAGACAGAGACAGGAAGGGACTGGGTTCCCAATATGCCCTTTAAGGGCACATTCTCGAAGACTTAAGTTCCTTCCAGTTAACCACACTCCTTGAAGGTGCCACCACCTCCCATAAATGTCAAGAGGAGAGCAAGCCTTCAACACATGGGCCTTTGGGGGACATTCAAGATCTCAAGATAAAACCCCAATGAACACATTTTGGATTTAGATATGTATTATCAGTTCTCAAACGCATGGTCTTCATTACCTATTCATACAAAAGCTTCAGTATTCAACTCTTTTCTTGTACTCTATTTGGATCTTTCTAGCACAACCTCTTCTTTTCTTTACAGGTGCTAGTTAAAACATGTTTCCACTAACCCACCAAAGTCATCTGCTAGTTTTTGTAGTAGCTGACAGCTTTTTGACATTAGTCAAATAGGCTGTACTTTTTTCTTAACAGTTTTATTGAGGAACAAAAGATTGAAAACTATATGTATTAATGAGCACATTTTCATGAGTTTGGTCATGAGAAACATCCACGCTGCTACCAGCACAATAAATGTCATAGATCTAAGCAATACCTCCAGAGATGTTTCCTTGTATTCCTTTGTCTTGTTTTGTTTTTTTGCCTTTGTCTTTGTGTGTTTTGTGATAACAATATTTAACATGAGATCTACTCTTTTAAAAATTTTGAAGCGCAAAATACTATGTTGTTAATCATAGGCATCATGTTATACAACAGATTTCTAGAACATACTCATCTTGCTTGACTGAAATTTAATACCAATTAAAACACTTCCCTATTTCCCATAATTCCTTACTCTAGCAACTGCCATTCTACTCTCTGATTCTATGAGTTTGACTATTTTGGATACCTTATATAACTGGAATCATGTAGTATTTCTCCTTCTTTGACTGGCTTATCTCACTTACCATAATGTCCTTGAGGTACATCCATGTTGTCAGAAATGTTAGAATTTCCTTCTTTATTAAGACTAAGTGATATTCTGTTTCATATATTTACACTACATTTTCTTTATTAATTTGGAGATGGAACTTGGATTATTTATTTCCAAATGTTGACCATTTCAAATAATGATACAATGAACATGGAATACAGGTGTCTCTTGGAGATCTTGATTTAAATGCTTTTAGATATATGAAAAGTTGTATTTCTGGTTTGTATAAGGACAAATTAAAGTTAAGTAGATAAAAAGTTAAAGTCATTTAAAAATCTGAGTCAAACTAAAGTTTTTCACATAGCAAAGAAGATCAACAGAAAGATAAAAAACTATAAAATAGGAAAAGATATTTTCAGACCATGGATCTGATAAAGGATTAATTTTCAAAAACCATAAGGAACTCCTGTAACTCAATAGCAATCAAAAAAACAAACAACTTGATGAAAAAAGCGAGAAAACAGAGGCTAGGCTACAGCACAGTGTAGAGTCTTTGCAGTAATTGAACAGATATTTCTCTAAAGAAGATGTAAAAATATGAAAACATGCCTCACAAGATTAGAAAAAAGGGAGAAAGAGAGATTTCATGAAAATCTATCATGCATAAGGAGGAAGGAGAGGAGGGAAAAGAGAAAAATGGGGAAGGAAACAGACAAAAATATAGTGCCCACAGATGTGAATGTATCACTATGCTTATCATTATCATGTACAATTATAATGCACCAATAAAAAATTATATAACAAAATTGCTCTGGGTATCCTGGAAAGACTAGCTCTAGGATCCCCCACAGATAACCAAATCAGAGGATGTTGTGGTCCTTTATGTAAACTGATGTAATACTTGCATATAACCTAAGCACTTCCTCTTATATATTAAAATCAGATCACTTATAATACCTAGTTAACAGTAAATGCTATTTGAAAAAAGACCGTTAAAAGATGCTCAGCATCATTAATTATTAGGGAAAAGCAAACCGAAACTACAGTTAAGTATTACCTCACACCTGTTAAGATGGCTATTGTTTAAAAAAATGTTTCAGCAAATTTGTGGAGAAGTTGGAATGTAAAATGGTAGAGCAGGTATGGAAATCAGTATGGGGATTTCTCAAAATATTAAAAATGGGCTGTTTCTAAAATGTTTTACGGAATCACCAGTTTTTAAAATGTTATCCACTATTCTAAATTAGTCTTTTTGTTTCTTAATTTCTTCTTGATTGTGATTGATATGTTATCTTAATTAGCCGAAAATATCAGTTTCCATGCTTTTACCCAAATATATTTTATCTTGTTTAATATTTTATATTATTTAATTTTTAACTTAATGTGATTGCAACTGTATAAACTAACAAGTGTGGATGGAGTTTTTCGCAAAAGTAGAAAACTTTGTTTAATATTTATAATTGTTACATTAAAATAATTTTCAAAGGAATATCAGTGCAGTTTGTTGAATTTTCCTGGGAGGCAAAACAACTGTTGTTAAAAATTCTTAAAATTGACACGAATAGACTATTTTGTAGGTATTTTCCTGTCTGTAGTAGAGTATAAATTCCAAGAAAACTTGGACTTTTAAATTACTTTAATTGAATTTTTATCTATTTAAATTTAACATAGTTTACATGCAGTTATGGAATATTTACTATACTCTAATATCTGATCTTGATGCTAGGAAATACAATAATAATAAAGACCTAGCCATTATGTTGTCCTTATTCTATAATGAGGATTTTGCAATTTATTTGATAAGAGCTGAAATATTCACACAGATGTATAAAAATAGAGAGGAGAGAGTATTTAACTTCTTTATTTAGGAAGAAATAAGTGGCATTTGAACTAGGTGCCCAAATGTGACTAGCAGTCTGTCATGATATGAGGTAATTTGTGGGGCGAGTAGATTGTCGTTAGTCTATACCGTGAGGAAGGTGGAATGTTAGGATAGGAGGGTCAGATTGCAATGGCGATTGTATTAATTCTTCAGTGGTCTGAGCTGCAAGGAACAAATATCACTATCTCAATAAATAAAATTTCTGCCACAGGCTGTGCCAGGGCTGGGTTAGTGACTCAACAATGTAATCCAGGACCCATCTGTCCACGCAGTCATCTCTAGTGTGTTGATGATGTGTCTGCTCATGGTTGGGAAAGGGCTGCATCCGTCCCAGGCAGCACATGCTTCTATAACAGTTACTAGTTTAAAAGAAGTGGCAAGGGGCGTAAAGAACTTTTTCTGTGCTCTTCAATTTTTATTCAAGGCCTTTGTTATGCTGTCTTTGAGACAATTTTAGAGCTAGAAGTTTTGAGTTCAAATTAGATGTTTCCTAGTTAGGAGCTGGGTCGTATTGAGCAAGTTATATAATATTTCTGAGCCTCAACTTACTAATATATTTAATGGAAATAATAATCTTAATTTGTACAGTTGCTGTAAGAATTGGATGCATTAATATATGTAAAATGATTGAAACTATGATGGGGACAGAATGTATTTTTCATCACTACTTTCTTCAGCAGATTTCATTTAAAGTTTCATCAGTCAGAACTGAATTGGCTTTTCACCCCTAGAAGATTCCCTTACAAATGACTGGCTTGGAATCAGGTAACCATACATTCCACAGTTCCTACTCATTCCCTGGACTTAGACACAACCCCAACATACTTGGAGTTGAGTAAGCAAATAATAGAGTGTGGCACAAGGAAAGGAGTTTGGATTTTGTAGGCATTGTAAAACTAACACAGGCTGTGATTGGATAAGTGGTGGCTGGGATTTAAAAAGAAAATGTAGGATATCCTGAGTAGTGAAGATGAAATAATTTGTCCACAAAAGTATGGTAAATAATCCAAAAAGGTGATAATGATGCCCACTGGGGAAGTTGAAAAATCAAGTTATATATATACAAATAACATGTATTCAAATGAAGATAAATTTGACTATAGTTTTAGTTATTTTATTAATTTTTTCAAATATCTATAACAGACTGTGACATTTAGCGTTATTTTGTGGTACAAATAGTCATTATTGTCAATTTTAATGTCTAAAATAATAAAATAATGGACAAGAATTTTTAAACTTAATATTAGATGACTAATTCCCTGATAATTCATACCGTAACTTACCATGTCAGCTGAATATGTATTATAATTCAACTAGACATCTTTGTGGATAAGTGGGGAATTCACTAGACTAGAATAGAAAAAATAGACAAATAAGGAATGACATGCCCATGGAGAAAACTTTGCTTAAAATATGCAAATTAACATTTGGATATTTTAAATATGCAAAAATTCTAACCAAACAATATATTTATAAGAGAAAATGGGCCCAATCTGGGCATGGTGGCACACAACTGTAATCCTAGTACTCAGTAGGCTGAGACAGGAGAATCACAGGTTTGAAGCCAGCCTCAGCAACTTAGTGAGACTCAGTTTCCAAATAAAATAATAAAAGGGCTGGGAGTTTCGCTCAGAGGTAAAATACCTCTGGGTTGAATACCTCGTACCCCCAAAAAAAATAAATTAAGTAAAAATAAAAATAAAGAGAGAAAATGGCTTCATAAGAAAAAGAGAATTTAATATCACAAATCATGGAGTTGAAAATCTAAGACTTTTACTAGCTAATTAATTAGCTATATTATAGTAAAAAAGAATATTAGAAACTTTTGCCCTGAAATTGACTAGTTTTAGTCAGTAAATCTTATAACCACATTTGAAAAATTCTTACATGATTTGCTTTCTGATTCACACCTGATGGTGATACTGAATCTATTTACTTGGTTTGTTTTAAATTACTTTTTTTAACTTATACATAAGAATGGATATGTAGGTCATATGTGACAAAAGAAAAGGAAAAACAATTCTGCTTGAGAGTAAGTTTTGTTTCCTGCTTTCTTTAAATTTTCGTGGTAGATTTTTGTTTCACTAATTTTTCCTCACAGAAAAATAATATTCACACTCATCATTTTTAAAGTTTTTGTAGAAATGCTGTATAAAAGTGAAGATAAGCACTGTGAGCCTCCTCATCTAAAATCAAAGCCTCATCATGCCTATCCTTTCTATCTTCACTTCAAAGAGACAACAAATAAGAAAAGCTGGTGTGTAAACTAGTTTAAGAATTGAATGAAGATTAAAAAGAAATATAGTGATTTTCAAAGATTAATGATCTAATGTCATTTAATCTCTCAGGTATTTAGCAGTAATACTTTCTGCAAATGACCTTCAGTAATGGTGATTCAGAGGAAATGAATTCAGAGAAGGTAATAAGGATATAAAACAATAGTTATCTCATTTCAAAAGGCAGACTGAAGATTAACATTGGACTTGTATACTTTTGAATTAATCATAATTCTCTTAGGTCCAAGTGATAGCATACATGGAATTAAATTCCAAAAAGCTCATGTTTTCTTTTATTTTTCTCAAGAAAAATTAAAAAGCTAAAAGAACGGAGTGTTGTATTTAGGCACTGGTAAATTAAAGTGTTTAAATGATGTTTTTATAGTATTCGCTAGACAATTTTACCACACTTTTTAATTTATTCTACATTTCTTTGTGGGGGTGGAGATTTTGTTCTCAAGCAAATTGTTAGAAGCATTGCTGGTGGTGTGGGCTTATGTCCTCCTCACAATAGTCACCGGTTTGTGAAGACGTGCAACACTGTCAGGCCACAGTTCCTAGCCTGGTTATGTGGGTTTTCTGTAGAAGAGACTGGGCACAGAAGAAACTGAAAGGTGATGATTAAAAGATGGTCTTCACCATTTGCAGGAAAATGTATGGAACTCTAGAATATTATACTAAGTGAGTATAGTCTGTCTTAAAAACGAGATGTATGTTCTCCTTATGTGGACGCTACAGAGATATTTGGAAATAAGGGCAACATTCGATAGATGAGCAGAGACTCCAGGGGAGTGACTGAGGGGGATTAGGGAAGGGAGGAGGTGAAGTCATAAAGAATGTAATAGTTGAAATAATGCTATGAATGTATACAGAACTACCGATTCCAATCTCAAAGGCATGCACGGTGAGGGGGGGGGGAGGGACCCGTGGGGAGGGCACCAAGAGCTGTCTGCATGTAGTTTTCTAACACTCTGTACTCCAATATGATGTAAAATTACAATGTACCAAATAAAAAAATAAATAAAGGTGTTCTTACAGTCACATCATACAGAATCTTCAGTGAATGTTATGGAATGAATATTTTATTGGGGGTAGGGAGATAACAACAAATATTTAGACATTAGTGAATGAATTTGCTAAATCTGTTATTATGAAACTAATTGGTGTAAATGATATTGATTTCAATATCAGTAGTCTTTCTTCCCTGGAAAGCCAAAATAATCATTGCATCTCTAATTTATTTCACATTTTGGCCTTAGGGCATATCATTTATTCTATTTCTATAGTTTATTGTTATTAAAATTATTTATTATTTAAATAGTACTGCATTTATTTACATATTACTTTTCTATATAGAAAGCAAGATTCTCTACAAAAGTGAACATATTTTGTTTCTATGCATCTACTTTTTGCCTACCATAGTGACTACTTATGGCCTATGTCAAACAATTATTGACTTAGTTTACTTTAGTTGTGGAATGAATGTTTCAGTAAAAAAATACTTGAGTGAGCCAGGCGTGGTGGCGCACGCTTGTAATCCCAGTACTTTGGGAGGCGGAGACCGGAGGATCCGGGTTCGCGGCCAGCCTCAGCTCGCTCTCTCTCTCTCTCTCTCTCTCTCTCTTTCTTTCTCTCTACCTAGTGAGGCCCTCCACAACTTCGTGAGACCCGGTTTCAAAATAAAGTATAAAAAAATAGGGCCGGGGGTGTAGCGCGGAGGTAGAACGCCCCTGGGTTCAATCCCCGGTACCGCAAAAAAAAAAAAAATACTTGAGTGAATATGTTATTTAATGCTAGTTTGAAGAGTATTTGGATACATGAATAAGCATGGAGACTGATTTTTATCAAAGATATGTAAGTATTTATCAAACAAATTTGTTTCATAACCCAAATGTATAATTAAAGCTATAATATTACTTTCTTTTTACTTTGTTATATTTTTATTAATTTTTCATATGCTTAGAAGCTATCACTGTCACTCAATTTTGTTCTTTGTGTTTGCCAAGCACGTATAGACTAGGTATGAAGTACAATTTTCATTGGTTTAAGTTTTAAATCAGGGACAGAGAGTATAGTATCATTATCTGCATATAATTTTTTTTACTTCAATCATTGCCAAGTGTATAAAGGGACTTAAGAATAATAAGCTGAAGAAACATTATATAATCATAGAAGCAGAGGCAAAAGAAAACCTTCTGAAAAACTCTGACCATCTGCTGGACTGCTTTCCTCCCTACCTCCCTCCCTCCTTCCCTTCCTTCCTTCCTTCCTTCCTTTCTTCCTTCCTTCCTTCCTTCCTTCCTTCCTTCCTTCCTTCCTTCTTTCTTTCTTTGTTTCTTCCTTTCTTTCTTTATTTTCTTCCTGCCTTTTTTTTTTGTACTGAGGTTTGGACCCAGGGGTGTGCTATCTTTGAGCTATATCCCTATCCCTTTTTATTTTTATTTTTCTATTTTAAAGCAGGGTCTCTCTTAGTTGCTAAGGCTGGCCTTGATCTATGTTAATCATTCAGGTTCCCAAGGACTGTTATTACCATAGTGCACCACCACGCATGGCTTCATAATTTAAAAAAATATCTCTTAGCACACAATGAATGCGGTGTGCATAGACGTTTCTATCACTCTGACGTCACTGTGATGTATAATTACAATGCACCAATTTAAAAATATATAAAGAAAAATATATTCACTAACAATAGAGAAAAACTTCTAAAATTTGGTGAAGAATATCTGAAAACAATCTACAGCTAACATCATACTTAGTTGTAAGAAACTAAATGTTTTCCCCCTAAGACTGGGAATAAGGCAAGGATGTACTCCCTACCATTCCTACTCAACATTGTACAAGAAGTGCAAGCTAATATAATAGGAGAACAAAATATGTGGGGGGAGTAGAGGGAGGGCATATAGATTAGGAAGGAAGAATTAAAAGAAAACAGTTGTTTTGTTGCCATGCTTGCTATGCAGATGGAGAATAAGCATTTTAAAAGCAATTGACCTGATGCATCACTAAGGAATTGCTAAAAATCCAGGTACCGCTATATACCTATTAGGAGGGTCAACATCCAGAATACTGAGAACACTGAACGCTTGTGAAGATGTGAAGGAACAAGAACTCTCACTCATAGTGGGTGGGATTGCAATGTGGTGCAGACAGTTTGGACAACAATTTGGCAGTTCTCACAAAACTAAGCATAGTCAATCCAGCAATTATGCTCCTAGATGTTCATCCAAATTGGTTGGAAAAGTATATCTATGCAAAAATTGGCACCAGGATGTTTATAGCAGCTTTATCCATAGTTTCCCCAAACTGGAAGCAGCTAAGATGTCCATCAATAAATGAATTGATAATCTAACTGTGATATATCCATCCATTAGAATATTACTAAGCAACAAATGGGAATGAGATACCAAACAATAAAAACATAGAGGAAATTTATATGCATATTACTAAGTGAACGAAACCAATCTGAAAGACTACTAATTACAATTACATGACATTCTACAAAAGGCAGAATTATGGAGATAGTAAAAATCAGAGTTTGCTTGGTATTAGGTACTAAAGAGAAAACCAGCAGAACCTTTGACTTTAGGTCAGAGAAACTATTCTGTGTGATACTATAATGGTGGATACATGGAGTTATGCATTTGTCAAAAACAAAAAACTAGTACAACATTAAGAGTGAATCCTAATGTGAACTATGGGCTTGGGCTTTGCTTAAAAATAATGCAACTCTGTAATCCCAGTACTTAAGAGGCTGAGACAGGAGGATTATAGGTTTGAGACCAGCTTCAGCAATGTAGTGAGACTCTCAGCAAACTAGTGAGACCCTGTTTCAAAATAAAGAATAAAAATAGGACTGTGGGGATAGTTCAGAGGTAGAATGCCCCTGGGTTCAATCCCTAGTACCACCAAAGGAATAATAATAATGATAATAATAATAATAATAATGCAACCAATTGGTTCATCTATTGTAACTGGTGTACCATAGCAATGCAAGATTTTAATAGATAAAATTATGGACTGTGGAGGAAATGTTAGTCTATAGGAATTCTTTATACTTTCTTTTCAATTTTTCTATATTCCTAGTGCTACTCTAAGAACTGATCTATTAACTTAAAAAATCATCGATGTTACTATTACAGGCACTAATCTGAAATGATTACTGAGAAGCAGTTCCTGGGCTGTGTCAAGTTCACATTTCACTTTAGATTGCTGGTTCAAACACAGGATTAACGTAATGTCTTTGGCATCTGTCAAGCATTCAGTCCCTGTGTTTTCTTTATTACATCGATGATGTTCTCTGTTTATGATGTCTTCACTTTCTATTTCATTATTTTAATGATGAGTGTTTTCTGATGTATCTGATAATAAGAGGAACATTTAAAATGTTACAATTATACATTTCTTAGGACTCATTTTCAGTTTAGTTAGGTATCTATTCTTTTCATATATTTATTATTCTTCAAAAAATTCACGACTTTAAAATGATTATATGAAGAATCTTATCTTTCTCCTTCTGTATCTGCCTCTCTATATATTTATTGACCTAGGTATCTATGCATAGAATGATCCTTTAAAATAATTTAATATCACTAATTATACATTTAAAAAAATTGTTCAGTGTTACCAAGTTTAATCACTAAGGAATTGATATTTTTAAAAATATATAGCCGGGCGTGGTGGCGCACGCTTGTAATCCCAGTACTTTGGGAGGTGGAGACTGGAGGATCCGGGTTCGCGGCCAACTTCAGCGCGCATACGCGTGCGCACGATCGATCTCTCTCTCTGTCTCTCTCTGTCTCTCTCTCTCTCTCTCTACCTAGCGAGGCCCTCGGCAACTTCGTGAGACCCGGTTTCAAAAATAAAGCATAAAAATATAGGACCGGGGGCATAGCGCGGAGGTAGAACGCCCCTGCGTTCAATCCCCGGTACCGCAAAAAAGAAAAAATATATAAGGAAATTGTCATATTGACAACCTTGAAATTTGTTAAAGTAACATGTAAATTTATGGGATTTTGCCTAGTGAATTTAAGTAGTGTTTCATGGTTTTTTAAAAGAAAATGTGAAAGTGTGTAAAGGCATACATTTGAAAAGTTTAATTTTTTATAAGGAATGTGTAATCTTGTTGAAGAAGAGAGAACTATGATTATGTGCTCTTGAATACTAGAATCAAACATTCCTTTATATCTCAATGATCCAAGTTTCATCTTTCTATTTTCTTTCTGTTCCCCAATAATACAGCAAATAATATTTGTTTCGAAAATATTAGCTCCAATAATAGGAATGAGGTACAGAAGGGAAAAAGGAGAAGTGGTGAAGGAAACAGTTCAAATAATGATGTGTCCATGTAGGAATTATCACTACCAATCCCACTACTGTATATGTGGAGGGGTAGGTAGTGGGGTGGGATCTGGAGGGAAACTCACCAAGTGCTGTGTGCATGTATGATTATATCACTTCAATTTTCACTCTGATGTGTAATTACAATGCACCAATAGAAGTAAAAAAAGAACTAAAAAATACTAGCTTCAAATTCTCAAAGCTGATATGTATTTGAAAAGAAAACATTGATCCACACAAGTATTTCTTCCCAAACCAAGTAAATGAAAATACTTCTTTTCAACTTTTATAGAGTTTGATTTGTTTATCTTTATATTTAATTTATTGTTTTGTGGTGGTAGTAAACAGGGCTTTGTTGTTATTGTTTTGCAGTTCTAGGATTTGAACCCACTGTGCTATTTCTGCAGCCCTTTTGATTTCATTTTCTTTTGAGACAGGATCTCCCTATGTGGCCCAGGCTGTCCTCAAAATTGTGAGCCCTCCTGTCTCAACCTTCCAAGTAGCTGGGATTATAGACGTGCACCACCATACCCAGCTGCTATTTCTTGTTTCTCTCTGAACACTAAGTACTGAGTTGGAAATAATTTAAGTAAGTTACAGACACATATAATGAAGGAAGCTCCTAATTAACACAAATATTCTGCTTGCAAGAAGCAAAGCAGTGCAAGGATAATTCTCTGCATACTGCGCTATATAATTAGAATGTTTTCTATTCATTTTATTAGTGTCTTCACTTCGTATTTTCTCTGTCCTCCCTCCACCCATGACTGTGGTTGAATGTCAGGGTTTTCAAGTTGTCTTATGAGAAAGAAAATGGAGATTAAAACAACTAAAATTTACATATGATTAAATGACTGTGGTATTTTTGTAGATAATACAAAATAGAGCAAAGGGAGAGCCAATTTTTCATATTCTACTGTATTTCATGCAATATTAAGTATGTGTTTTGCTCTTTGATATTTTTAACTTCTAACACACATAGAATTAAAATATTAAAGTAGGTACAGTGTTTGAGATCACTAAGGAAATGAAGCATTCATTCAATGTTCTGGAATTTTAATTCATTGTCAGTATTGATATTTTTAAGTAACTTGGGTCTACTTGGAAAATATATAAATTATTGTTTTTCTGTGCTACATTATTTTTTCCACTTCTTTTTTTATTATTGGTGCATTGTTTTTTTTTTTGCAGTACTGGGAGTTGGTGCATTGTAATCATACATCTTGATGGGTTTCAGGGTGATGGAAGTATACATGCACATTTAATAAAAATTGTAGGCAATATTTTTCTGGATGTTTTTCACACATATTCAAGTATTTGTGAAAGAAAGGATTTAAGCCCCTTTAAGAAATTCAGAAAAGTTAAATGATGTATAACAGGTTACAAGGTGCTCTACATCCATAGCTACAACTATAACTTTACTCTAGATATAGAAACAGTTCTGAGCAGCTATCACAATCATTTTTTTACATTATTAAGCAAATATTTTAATTTTAAAATAGATTTATAAACCTGATTAGAAAATACAGGCCGGGTGTGGTGGTGCATGCTTGTAATCCCAGTACTTTGGGAGGCGGAGACCGGAGGATCCGGGTTCGTGGCCAGCCTCAGCTCTCTCTCTCTCTCTCTCTCCCTGTCTCTCTCTTCCTCTCTCTCTCTCTCTCTACCTAGTGAGGCCCTCCACAACTTCGTGAGACCCGGTTTCAAAATAAAGCATAAAAAAATAGGGCCGGGGGTGTAGCACGGTACCGCAAAAAAAAAGGAAAATACAGATTTCTTGTTTTAATATACTTTTATTGGTGCATTGTAATTATGCATCATATGAGATTCAGAGTGATAGTAACATACATGCACACAGCATAGTGTGTTTCCCTCCAGGTCCTGCCCTGGTTCTGCCCTCTCCTAGTATATATTATTGTGATTGGCATTGATAACTTCACATATGCACATAGCATTATCTAAACTGTCTTTTCATCAGGTCTCAGGGAGACCAGTAGATCGATACATAGCAGTTTTGAACAATTATATGGGAAAAGAAAGAAATACAATGAATCTAATTTTTAAGTTACCCAAGTTTAAGTATATAACTTTTTTATAAATTTGTATAATATATGGAATTTTAGTGTAGATGTCAAAATGAATGGTAATTTATAGATTTTAGTGTTAGCACCTCGTATTTTATCTAAACAGACATGCTGCTACCCATGTATAAATTTATATTTAATTAATATTACCTTTTTTATCATTATATTTTACTTTCTCACCTTCAATACAAGTTTGGAAATGCTGTGTGTAAATGGATGCCACTGTTTAGCCAATGATTAAGAAAAGCTATCTTGTTCAGAGTATTTTCAGCTCATGGTAGAGGAGAATTCAGTGACTAGTAGTTCCGTAGATAGGAAGAGGAGTAGCACTCCAGGAGTTAAGAGCATGCCCCGAGTGCTTACTCTGACACGAACATGCTATGCAATTATACAAAGAGTAAACAGATTAAGATGGAGAATTAATTCTTGCTGGAAGAACACTTTAAAACTTTTCACACACATCCATCTGTCTACCTATCTGTCATATTTCTATCTATCCATGTGCTTGCATATATATATATGCATATATATGTATATACACAGTCAATTATGTAGATATAATTAGTTTTATGCTTCCTTATTTATGCTTGAATATGGGTTTATGATAGTATCAGATAGACATTAAAAATAGAGAATGAAAAATGTGATTCTTAGCTGGCCAATCACTTGTTTTCATCATGTGATTTCAGAGGCTGTGTATGTCAGGGCTATGACAGGCCAAAGAACCACTTGTTTTATTTGAAGTCTAATCACTGAGTCCTAATCATAACCTTCTGTAAATGATACAGGAGTTTATGTTTTTTAAATTAATTTTTATTGGTGCATTTTAATTGTATATGATAGTGAAATTCATAGTGATACATTTAAATATGCACATGACGTTATTTGTTCTGTTTATGTCTTATGAGCACGATGCAAGCAAAATAGTTCTTTTCCTAAACTGAAATAATACAAAGGACCAGTCAAACTAGCAATGTGACTGGTACTACAAAAAGTAAATTTTTATTATTCTTATGACATGAAAGTGGAGGACAATTGAGAGCGAGAAACAGAGACAGAGAGGAACAGTTGTATCCTTTTGGATAAGACTTGTTTATTCTATTTCTTATCCAGTTGCAGTTGCAGACAAATTAATCACATACAATCTAAATAAATAATATGTTTTTCCTTAAAGAGGAGAAAGAAAATAAGTTAAGGTTAAGGTTTAACCCCAATTCTTATAGTATTCATTCAATTTTTCCATCTCATATATATAAAACCACTATTACAAAGTTCATGACTAGGATGACCCATTGGAGACCAATAGTCCTATGCTCATGTCACCAAGACTTAACCACTCCTCAGTTTTTAAATAACTGATTCTGAACATGAAACATTCTTTTCCTCAATTTTTTTCCATAGCAGTTGTATATACAACTTGTATTTTCTTTGTTTATCGCTTGTTTGCTCCAACATTAAAGTGGAAGGTTTGAATGGCTCAATCTACTTCTTAAGTTCACAACATTATGTCTGCCACTTGTAAGTAAATAATTTTCTGAATTAGTATACCTTTCTTCTATTTTTCATTTTTTTCTATTGCAAAAACTAAAATGAAACACTGAACACATAAAAATCATACATCTGTTGCAAAGGGCAAGACTGAAGGCATAATTCAGAAATTAAAAAATCAGGATGTGGAGTAAATAACAATCTAAATGAGAAAAAAATCTTACTACCATCTAAAGCATGAAACCTTTATAAAACAAAATATTTCCAGTTTTGTTCTGCTTATTTTATTCTCACAAATGTTTTCTATTTCCAAATTTGATAAGAAACAAATGTATATTTGCTTTTAAAGACAATATAGCAGACAAGATGCCTGTAAAATCTTATGCTAACCAAAATATTTTTTAAATGTTTGATAAATATAAAACAATTTTTTAAATTTTTAAATGTATACTGTCAGTATACAGTAAGAAAGTCAGTAAGAAAGTCAGGGTATGGCTGGGAATATAGCTCAGTGGTAGAGTGCTGGCCTAGCATGTATGAGGCCCTGGGTTCAATCCCCAACACTGCAAAAGGAAAAGGAAAAAAAATAATAAAGGAAAGGAAACATCCAGGAGCCAGAAGAAAGATTAAGCTGAAAAACAAATTTTTACACTGAATCTTTAATAAGTTATGACGTTAAGGGATTTGGCTATGTTTTAAACAAATAAGAATTCATTTTAAAGTGTACATTGGGGTCTAGGAGAGACAAAACTTGACTTAATGTAAGGTAGGAAGATGAAAATAGATGCCTTTAAAAATCAAGGATAATTAAGGTAATCTGCCTTGACAAAAATGAGAGAGTAAGAAATATCCTTTAAGAATTCACAGTTACAGACTTGTTCTTACCTACTGCTGAGATGAAGAATGAATAGCAACATAATCCAAGAGCCCACAGGTAACGTTAAAAAGTAATGTGGCCCATGTGTAGCAGGAAAAAAATCTACTTTCTCTCTATAACCATCTAAAGTTTTTTAAGCATCCCTTAGACAAAGTGCATTTAAACAGAAACACACACCCCCAAATTTAAATAAATCGACAAGGTTACATATCTCCACAAGAAAGAAACATATGTAGTCATTAGGTCTGCTAAAACTTCAATTACTGGATAAGTTAGATACAGAATATAAATATAACTTTAAAATTTTTAAAAACTAGAAAATATGAGTCAGCTATAAAGTATTAGTAGTCATCATAACTACTATAAACTAAATCACAGAAACATAAATTTTACCATTTAAAATATAGCAGACCCTCAAGAATATGTTCATTTTTCTTTTTCACATTTTCTGAGTGGCCTGAAAAACTCACATTAAGAATTTTAATGCAAATGCCCATATATATAGTATACATTTAGCTAATAGAAACAAATACCTGTATTTTCTGAGAGGAATCCAATCTCATCTCACACTCCTTAATAGTGCCGCAGATGATGTTTCAGAGGAAATGTCTCCTGGTTTTCATCATTTTTGCTAACAAGTCAGCTTTATTCGTTTCTCTAAATGCTTATAAGATTTGTCTCTTGGTCTTGATTTGTAGAAATTGATGTGTAGGTACCCTTTATTTCAGACTTATGCTTGTGTGTGCGTGATTCCTAGATGTATGGATCGACGTATTTTGTCGATTATACAAAATTTTTAGTTGTTAATCATTACCCTTTCACATATTGTTTCTGCTCCATTTTCTTTTCTGTTTATCTGGAATTTAAAATACAAGTGTAATAGAGGTGTTCAGCACACCCATTTAATTATATGTCGTTTTATATATTTTTCAGCTTCTCTTTTTGTTGCTCCACTGTGGATATTTGTCTATGATCTGTTTTAATTTACTGATTATCTCTTTAGCTGCACTTAATCTCCTATTTAACCCTAATTGAATTGAGCTCCTATTTGGGTAATAATCCTTTAATATATTTTTCTCAAGATTAATTTCATTACTTTAAGGTCTATGTCTAAAATGTTTAAGACCAATACAAGAATACAAATAGAAACTCACATACTGTAGGCATAAGTAGTTTCAAATTTAAATGAAGTCATCTAAATTTAAAATAAAACATTTTCATATCATGATGTATTATCTTCATGTTGACCTGGAAAGCTAAGTTCAAATTGAGAATTCTCTATTCCTCATATATCCATCAAAGAAGATGACAGAAAAAGGAGAACCAGCTGCTGCCTCCTCCAGTAACCCAAGAGCCATACTTCTTTCACCATTCGTATATGCACACGAATAACCCAGAACAAAAATCTCTTGGGTATACACTTCACTCTTTTCAAATAGACCTGCTTTGACTATCTCCTCAGTGGGGCCTGACTTTGCAAATAAGGTACTAGAGAAGAGAGAGGAACCAGAAGCAGGCTCAGGCCCTATTAAGAAGGGTATCAGGTATCTGGGAAGTAATCTAGAATGTGCTCTGAGTGGGAAACTTGCATTGGCCCAGTAACTACTGATCCTTTGGAAAGTGGTTTCGCCACAGCAGGTCAAGAGCAGCCCCCTTAAGGTTCAAGACAGGAAACGATGAACTGACGAAAGAAACAGTTCAGATTATGCTATGCTCACGTATAGAGATATCACTACCAATATTTCTATTATATATGGGGAGGGGTGAGGGGCAGGGTGGGACCTGAAAGGAAACACAGGAAGACAGATGTGCATGTTTGTTTGTATAATTCTGAACCTCAGTGTGATGAATAATTATAATGCACCAATATAAGTATAACAAATAAAATAATACTTAGAAAAAGATGCACTTAAATGCAGGTCCCTGTGCTTGGTTCCCTTTTACCTCTATTTAAGGATAGTACTGAAATGAGACAAACTTGAAATGAGAAAATAAAAGCATGAGGGAGAAAACACAAGGAAACTGTTTAAATTGCTCTCACTTTTATTGGTTGTTTTGGAGCTATTCGAGTCTAAATGACACATCTCTTAGAACTAAATGATGGAAATATATTTAAGACAAACATATGCATAAAGTGCTTTAAAAATATGACTGGTGTTACTACACAGCAGTAACATCCATCTTTAAACACTTGCAGCACTATCCCACTGATTAGCTTCTATTTTAAATAGTGACTTACATTCATTAGGGTTCTATTATTCCAGTATTATAGTTTCATGCACAGCAGTTTCAAAACAACAATTTTGGCACTATAAGGAATGGAATGCTTCAACAAGAGATCATTTTTGTTCTTGGTTTGCAAGTGATAAACTCTGCGTCTATATTCAGAAATCTTGGAAAAATACAAGTCTATAATTTGGTAATTTGGTCTATAAAATTTGTTGTGAAGCAAGAATGAAAGATGTATCTCTGTATTTGTTTTCTAGAGTTAAAGTATTTCTATCCTATTATACTAATTGGAGCTGATATGCCAACTAGTTTCTATAATTCAGAAAAAATTTACAAAACAATGTGCTGTCTATATGGTAGAATACTACTTCACAATAAAAAGAAATGATTTATTTATTTGTACAAAAACATAGACTATTGCAAAAGACATTGTGTTGGACAAAATAAGTCAAATACAGGAGTCCATATAACATGATTTTATCAATATAAAATCCAGAAAAAGCAAATCTAACTTAATGGTGTCAGAGAACAGATCAATATTTCCATGGGTGCAAGAATTGACTTGGAAGAGATACGAGGAAACAAATTATCCCATATCTTAGAGAGGTGGTGTTTGTAAGACAGTTCACTGAGTAGCCTTGGGAGTACTGGATCCCCTTCCCAGCTCTTATTACTTGTAGTTCTCAAGAACAATTGTGGAATGTGTAAGGAATATAATATTCTGAGACAGGGAGGGATTGCCTGAAATAGCTTTGGTCTTTTTCCTGTCCTTCTAGGGAATATAAGATCTTGAATTAGGGAGAGACTGGCTGGAACCGCCTAAGCTCTGTTCCTCTCTCCCATAGAATCAGGATGACCTTCACAACTTTATCCCAGTGGCTCATAAGGCTTGTGAAGATTATAGCCCAGGGTAGGAGGGAGGGCCACCCAGTTGTGGTGTGAGTGGGGTGCCTGCAATTGAAATTCCACCAGTCCTTGGGAGTTTTCCTGAGCCTTGAGAAACAGGTTAAGGATACATTCCAGGCTTCTCTTTTCTTTTGCTTCCTAGCTGTCAGTGATAAACTAACTTCAAGGACCTTCTTGAATTTGGGTGTGTTTTATCTCACTGGACTTAGAAAAGTTGGTAACCACAGCACAGTGAGCCCGCTTCAAAGTGGTAATACAGACAAACATTCAATGGTTTACATGAAATGGTTCATTTTAATACATGTAAATTACAAGCAGTTTTTAAAGGCTACCATTCAGATAGGAATAGTACACATACATAATTGCAGGCAAAAATAATTTCCCTTTTACTTTATTCTTATTTATTTTATTCTTAAGATTTTTTTATACTGGGTATTGAACCCAAGAGCATTTTTCCTCCAAGCTACATCCCCAGTCCTATATATTTATTTATTTACTTACTTACTTATTTATTTTTGTCTCTCAGCAAGGCAAATTTTACTTTTTGCAAAAAGGGTGTGCCACCAATCCTGGTAGACAAGCACACCGAGGGGGAAGTCTGTCCAGTTTTTATCCCAGATGCATATTTCTTTCTTTTTTTTTTTTCAGTACTGGGGATTGAACCCAGGGGCGTTCTACCTCCGAGCTACACCACCGGCCCTATTTTTTTTTTTGTGGTACCAGGGATTGAACCCAGGGGCGTTTCACCTCCAAGCTACACCCCCGGCCCTATTTTTTATACTTTATTTTGAAACCGGGTCTCATGAAGTTGCGAAGGGCCTCACTAAGTAGCTGAGGCTGGCTGCGAACCCGTATCCTCCGGTCTCCTCCTCCCAAGTACTGGGATTACAAGCGTGCGCCACCATGCCCGGCCTTGATACATATTTCTGTGCTGCACTCCTGTTGGTGGGCGCATGGTTTCACAGTCTTACACAATTGTCTAATCTGTCTATAATGGAATGCTGGAGGAAGGGTTGATATTTACAGTTTTCTAGAAATGGAAACTTACAAAGAAACAGGAACTTATACAACATTACAAAATGGTGGTTTTACAAAATGGAGTTACTTTAAGCTAATCCTTTGATAGAAAAGACTTACTTATATTCTCACAATTCCTCCCTCTTTATTATACATTACTATTCTTTTCTTCAAATTATATTAGTATATGGTGACTTTCACTCTCAAAAATGTCTAACAAGAAGAGATTATTTTGAGAGCTATCCCTGTTAGCCCCTGGATTGGGCCCCTAACACCGAGGAGTACACAGAACCCCACTAAGGATCATTACTCTGAATATTATAAGGAGGGATGTTAGGACTGATATCATTATTCCTTCCCATTTTCAGAACCATTGCTCCATTAGACTAGAAAAGGGGTCATCGATTCCTTAATGAATTTATTTAGTGTGTGTGTGGTATTGGGATTGAACTCAGAGGCATTCTAACTCTGAGCTACACCCTTCAGCTCAATTTCATTCTTTTCTTTTTTTGTTTTGAAACAGGGTCTCACTGGGCTGCTGAGAGTCTCACTCCTTGCTGAGTCTGGCCTCGAACCTACGCTACTCCTGTCTCAGCCTCCCAAGTACTGGGATTACAGGCATGCCCCACCATGCCCAGCTTTCTTAATTTTTAGCTAGCTCGTTTACTAAGGTGGTTAATACCTGTAAGGTTTTAGTGATTGCATCATCAGGGGCCGTGTTATTGGGAATGAAAGTACAACATTGAATAGCAATCATTACACACACTGTACCTTTTTCAGCCAGAATGATATCTAGAGCTAGACAATATTCCTAAGTCATCTTGCTGGTGGCATGTAGGTGTTCAGCTATGCCTTTTATTGCATCCCTGGTATAATTTACAATTCTCTTTTGAATGTGTGTTGATTCAAACTCAGCTGATATCTGATTTCTTGCTCTAAATTCATTTGGCATTCCTCTAGGTACTCCAATGGCATACATATACATATGTGGGCCAAATGATCCTTCTGGGGCATTTCATTTAGTTTGACTTTTAAGATTACTAAAATTTTGGCCAGGCGTGGTGGCGCACGCTTGTAATCCCAGTACTTTGGGAGGCGGAGACCGGAGAATCTGGGTTCGCAGCCAGCCTTAGTTTGCGCATGCGCGCACGAGCGTTCTCTCTCTGTCTCTCTCCCTCCCTCTCTCTCTCTCTCTACTTAGTGAGGCCCTCCGCAACTTCGT
>PVJS01019126.1:0-25918 GCA_004027185.1 Glis glis | reverse complement strand
CTATAAGACTCAATCACTATCTGGAGCATGAAAGGGAGGGAAGGGGGAGGGAATAGGGTGGGATTGGAGGGAGGGCTAAATGTGCAAAGTGTGCATGTATGATGTTCATACCCTGACATATATCAAAATGTATAATTATAATTTACAATGCACCAATAAATGAACATAAAAAGTTAAAAAAAAAAAGAAAAGGTCTTCCTGGGGGAAAGCAATGCTCCCCTGACAGTGGAATGGGGCGGAGCGAAAGGTAGAAACAGAGCTGGCTTACAAGTTTCTGAGAATTCCAAATCTTCAGAAAGAAATGTAAAGAATTCTAGATAGATGCTACTTGCCTCTCTTCCTGCCCCCTTTCCGGGAAAGTTCAAAGGTATAGGTGACTCTAGGTCAAAGGGCAATTGGTTCAGGGGCATTCAACCTGGGTCTCAGCTGTGCCTCACAAAGGCCTGGACCTCACACACCATTCAAGCCATTAGTACAGGCAGGGGCCCCTGGGATGAGAGCCGCAGCCCACCAATTTTAAGCTAGACTAATTAAAATTCCGAAGCTCTGGGGCCTCTTAGGAATTCAGCCCCAGTGGTCTCCATCTTGGAGACAGGGGGCCAAAAAAGAACTGGAAAATAGGGGGCTCTGGTTGTCTGTAATCCTAAGAACCAAACATTAGTGTGCTTCATCAATAAACAGAAGGAAACTCTTCTCTCTCGAGGAACCAGATTTTCATCTCAAACTCTCAGGGCAACCAAATCCAGCATTTTTAAGAAACAAAACCAGCCATGGTGGTGTACACCGATAATCCCAGTACTGAGGAGGCTGAGACAGGAGGATCACAGGTTCGAGGTCAGCCTCAGCAACTTAGCAAGACCCTGTTTCAAAATTAAAAAATAAAAAGGGCTAAGGGTATAGCTCAGAGGTAGAACACCCCTGGACCCCTGGGAAAGAGAGGAAGAGAGAGAAGAAGGAAATGAAGCTGACCAGACACATCCTGCCTAGCAAAACAGAATAAACAAGTAGCTTAAATCTTGTGTGTGTGTGTGTGTGTGTGTGTGTGTGTGTCTGAGGAATGAACCCACAGGCATTCTACCTCTGTGCTGCACCCCCAGCCCTATTTTATTTTTCTTTTGAAACAGTATCTCGCTAAGTTGCTAAGGGCCTAGCTAAATTGCTGAGGCTGGCCTTCAACCTGACATCCTCCTGTTTCAGCCTCCCAAGTACTGGGATTACAGGCGTGCACCACTGCGCCCAACTAGCTTGAATCCTCTTTGTTACCCCTTCCCCCTTCCTTCGTTAATACCACCAAACAGGTGATGTAAATATCTAACATTTACCTGAATTTATTTTATCATGATATGCTCAAGAATGTTAATATTCTTGGTGAATCCTAAATAATTCCAAACTGTCCGAGATCCAAGGATCCTAGCTTCCAGTCTCACATCTTTTGAGCAAAACCAACCATTTTCACCATCTTAAGCAAGATGGCACACAGCTGGACCTGAGACCCTAAATGATTTTATTATTAGTTAAATGCAAAAATAAAGTCAAGGGCTAGGCCTTCTTCTTGAAGCAGTGTCAATCATTTAAGGGCTTTAGAAGCGTTTATGGGAAAAAGGCAATTGAGTATTTAAGTCAAAAGCCTCACAGCTATCCACCCACACACTCACCTTTCCTCCAGGAAATCAAATAGAGGGAAATGTCTTTGGCTGACGACCTTTCCGTTTCTTCCTGTGGTTGATTTTATTTACCTCTTGAATCCTAGACACCCATTTTCCTTTAGATAGCCATCATTTAAAACATCCCTTAAAATAGCCCAGGCTTGTCTTCCACTTCCGCTGATGGATTTTTCTTCGGGTTTATTTATTCCTTTGTTATGTAGAAACAAGGAAAGACACACCCGCTCACGCGCGGCAGAGCTGGGCTCGTGTGTGGGCACCTGTCCGCTAGGCTGCTGCTGACTTAGAGGAGAGCGCAGACCAAGGCATTTTATCTAGGAAAAAAAAAGGTTCCCATTAACCTGAATCAGGACTCTTGCACTAAAAGGGGTGTGTTTAAGCCTGAAAATGAGCCACACGTTTTGTGTGTCTGGGCATTTTTCTGATGCAGAGGCTTACTGTTTTCTGAGAGTATGGGCTAGGGGTCCTTCCATTTGTCTCTCTAGTTCCCCCTCAGTCACTCTCCCCTGTTCTGTGCCAGGAAGCCGGCTGCGTGAGCAGTCTCTACAGATTTTTTTTTTTTTTTTTGCGGTACCGGGGATGGAACCCAGGGACATTCTACCTCCGGGCTACACCCCCAGCCCTATTTGTTATTCTTTATTTTGAAACAGGGTCTCACTAAGTTGCAGAGGGCCTCACTAAGTGGCTGAGGCTGGCCGCGAACCCGGATCCTCTGGTCTCAGCCTCCCAAGTACTGGGATTATAAGCGTGCACCACCACATCCAGCTTACTAATGGCTTGGATCTCTAGTGGCCTCAGAGGCCCATGTACTAAAGGCTTGGTCCCCAGCTTGGCACTATTGGGAGGTTGTGGGAACATTAAGAGTTCAGCCCTATAGTCTCAGCAACTTCATGAGACCCTCAGAAACTTCAGTGAGAACCTGTTTCAAAATAAAAAATAAAATAGGGCTTGGGGTGTAGCTCAGAGGTAGAATGCCCTGGATTCAATCCCAGTACCAAAAAAAAAATAGAGGTGGGGCCTAGAGGGAGGTTTTAGGTCATTGGGAATGTGCTCTGGAAGGGACAGCGTGACCCCAGTCCCTTCGTCTTTCTCTGTTGTTTTTGGCTTCCCACCCACCAGGTGAGCCATTTTGCTCCTCCACACGCCCCAGCCACGATGTCCTGCTTCACCGCAGGCCCAAGGCCCCAGGGCCGATCGCAGACCAACACCTCTAGAACTGGGAGCCAAAGCAGAGTTTTCCTCTGGAGCAGATCGCTTCAAGCATGTGCACGTGGAGAGCTGACAAGCGAGCGCTCGCTTTCCTCTAGTCTCCGGATAAGCCTGGCCATGGGAGAGCTCAGAAGACCTGGGAGAAGACGCGGCTCCTGTCCGTCCTTTGGTTGACAGACTCCCCAGCCCCATGCTCTGAAGGCGCCCAGCTCTCTGCACGGGCTCCTGCCTGCACCTGTGCTGCCTCGCGTCTGTCGTGCGCGGTGATCTCAGGCCAGTGGTCTCCTCCTCTCTTGCTCAAGTCCCCACCTCAGTGGGTGCGAGAGGAAGACATGTGGTGTTTCGGGTAATCTGCAGCCCCAGAGCCAGCCCACATGGCCGCTGTCCAGCGACACCTCAGAGAGCACAGGAGCAACAGGCAGGCAGCCAGAGCGCTCAGCTGCCCTGAGCCACGGCATGGTGTCCCTGGGAGGCTCCGGCCACCCAGTCACAACCTGGGCAACTCCAGGTAATTGGAACAAAAGATGGATGTTAATTATGCCTTTCCTCCTCGGTGGGTTTCCTCTCAGCACTTCCCACTGAGCACTGTAGGACGAGCCTCTGGCTCACCACAGCACTTGCTGAACATGGTGGTAGCCGATCTGATGGGTTTTTTACATTGAGAAATCCGAGCTCCCTTTCTGCGAAAGCAGAACCGGAAGGTCAGTCTAGATTTTTCTTTTGAAGGTACTGGGCATTTAACCCAGGGGCATTCTACCTCTGAACTACATCACCAGCCCTTTTTATTTTGAAACAGTGTCTCACTAAGTTGCTGAGGGTCTTGCCAAGTTGCTAAGACTGGCCTTGAACCTGTGATCCTCCTTGTCTCACCTTCCCAAGTACTGAGATTACAAGCATGTGCCACTGCACCAGCTACCAGTCTAGGTTTTTTGTTGTTGTTGTTGTTGTTTAGCAAATTTCCCCTAAGCAATCCTGGCTTCTCCACTGAGTCCCCAAGCCCCGTTTAGAATTGACGTACGAATTTTTTTTTCAAAGTCCGCTTAGCCTTGAGAGAGAAGACAGCTATTACATGCTTTGCATCCTCCGTGAAAGGACAGGATCTTAGTTTCCATTCACTTTTTCTTAGGAGAATGAAAAGAACTGTGTCCCGGGCCTTCTGCAACTGTCTCAGGAAGAGCACGTTGCTATCCCTGGGTCCCCATCAACTTCGCTCCTGTCCTGTAAGGGCCCTGACCTGGAGACTGGTGGCTGCTGCTCTCATGTCACAGATGCAGGGGCCTTTCTTATCTGGGCATCTCTGAGTGTGGCACGGTTGCAGACATTTTCCAGAAAGGTCTGCTGAGTGGATTTGAGCCATGGTGACCAAAATGAGTCTATATGGCGCCTTCAATCCTGCCCTCGCAGCTCTTTCTGGTTTTGCTGTTTTATAACTTGGTTCTTTTTCCTGCTCAGGGGACCCCAAAACTGTGCGCATGCTCCC
The DNA here is from genome assembly GCA_004027185.1 of Glis glis. Lineage (NCBI taxonomy): Eukaryota > Metazoa > Chordata > Mammalia > Rodentia > Gliridae > Glis > Glis glis. The sequence continues at coordinate 21,565 of PVJS01019126.1, read as the reverse complement.
CCCCTACACACACACACACACACACATAGCCGTGGCTCAGCATGCTCTGCCGCTGGAAGCAAGGGCGGCGGGCCTTCATGTCTATCTACACAATACGTGCTTGCTCTCACAACTTTGCTTTACCAAGAGACTTTTCAAGAACCTTCCTACCCAGAATTCTTTCTTATTCTGTGCACTAAGGGATGGGCAAATATTAAAAACCCTATGGCCTCTTATTTTTTATTTTTTGAGATGGGAACTCACTCTGCTGCCTAGTGCTTGCCACAGCACCTGGCTTGATACGGCTTTTTGTTAACCAAAGGGCCCAATTTTTCAAACAGGAGGAACTAGTTCTGGTGATTTTCCTAACAGCACAGTGACTGTAGTTAATAATGTGCTGTATTACTTAAAGACTGCTAAAAGAATAGATTTGAAACATTCCCACCACAAGGAAATGCTAGTGTGTGAGGGACGGAGACGTGAACTAGCCCGGCTTGATCACTGCACAGCAGGCACACGCACCATAACAGCACGCAGGGCTCCAGGGTGTATGCAAATATGACTTATCAACTAAAAACTAGATAAAATTGAAAAAAAGAAGTGACATGGTCTCCACCCAACTCCCCAACTCCAGTGCCGTGTGGCGAAGCAGCCCAGACACCCGTGGACCAAGGGACAGCTCTGTGACACCAGAAGTTATTTACTAAAACAGGCAGATTTAGCCCTCAGGGCTGACTTTGCCAACCTCTGACCTAAGAGAAAAATGATCCAGAGAGAACAGGATGAACTGATTCTGCCACACAACATGCCTGTAATCCCAGTCCTTGGGAGGCTGAGACAGGAGGATCACAGGTTCAAGGCCAGCCTCAGCAACTTAGCGAGGCCCTGTTTCAAAAGAAAAAAGGTCTGGGGGTATAGGTTGGAGGTAGAATGCCCCTGGGTTCAACCCTCAGTACCCCCCCAAAAAAGTAAATCTGATTCTGTCATGAGAACATTCTAGAAACAATCTAGGGCCTTTCTAGAATTCCTCATTTTAGCATAGGTTATAGTCAGAAAAAGAATTTAGGGGAAGAAAGGGAGACTGAATCATAGAGTTCTGTGTCCACATGTCAGAGATTTTCACCCTTTGTGTGCTGTCTCAGAGAACGGGAGCCTGGCCTAAGCGCTGGATCTGCAGTATTGGATTTTAATTTTAAAAATTACTTTCCTATTTCTCATTTTATGTTGTTTTTATTAAAGTGTATTAATTGCACATATTCTTGGAGTTTGTTGTGATATTTCAATGTGTACATACAGCCTCCCTTCTCCACCTGCTCTCTCCTCCTCCCAATCTCTGGCAATCACTACTTGATACTCACGGTGACTTTTTTTTTTTTTTTTTGCGGTACTGGGGATTGAACCCAGAGGTGTTTTACCTCTGAGCTACACCCTCAGCTCTATTTTTTTTTAATTTTTTTTATTTTGAAACAGGGTCTCACTAAGTTGCTGAGGGCCTCACTAAGTTGCCAAGGCTGGCCTCGAACCTGCAATCCTCCTGTCCCAGCCTCCCAAGTACCAGGATTACAGGCATGTACCACCATGACCGGCTTCATGTTGACTTTTTAAAAAATTTCTACATGTGATGTAGAATATATGGTACTTGTCTTTCTGTATCTGACTTATTTTTCTTAACACAATATCCTCAAGTTCTATCCACTTTGCTGCAAACGACAGAATTTCATTCTTCCTTATGGTTGAATAATATTCCATTGTGTATAAATACCACATTTTCTTTACCCATTCATCTGTTAACAGGCACCTAGCATCTAAAACCAACTGATTCTAGACAAAGACATAAAAAACATACTTTGGAGAAACAATAGCCTCTTCAATAAGTGGTGCTGGGAACACTGGAAATGCATATACAGAAGACTGAAATTGGACCCTACCTCTTACTCTGGATGAAAATCAACTAAAAATGGGCCAAGACCTAAATGTAAGAGATGAAACTACCAGAAGAAAACATAAGGAAAACACTTTAAGGCAGTGATTTGGGGAGTGGGAATAAGCCCCAAAGCACAGAAAACAAAAGGCAAAAACAGACAAATGGGAATACATTAAGCTTTGGCACCATAGGAAGGTGTTTGTTGTTTTCTGATATTTGGGCTTTTTTTTTTTTTTTGGTACTGGGAATTGAATCCAGAGGTGTTCTACCTCCAAGCGACACCCCCACCCCTATTTTATATTTTATTTTGAAACAGGGCCTCGCTAAATTACTAAGGCTGGCCTCAAAGCTGCAATCCTCCTGTCTCAGATTCCCAAGTACTGGGATGACAGGTGTGTCAGGTGTGTACCATCACATCTGGCTAGTAAGGACTTTTTTTTTTTTTTGCAGTACCAGGGATTGAACCCAGGGACATTCTACCTCCGAGCTACACCCCCGGCCCTATTTTTTATTCTTTATTTTGAAACCAGGTCTCACGAAGTTGCGGAGGGCCTCACTAAGTAGCTGAGGCTGGCCGTGAACCCGGATCCTCCGGTCTCAGCCTCCCAAGTACTGGGATTACAAGCGTGCGCCACCACGCCCAGCTAGTAAGGGCTTTTTTATTCTACTTTTCCAGGTTTTATTGTTTGGGCTGTGTTAGAACTTGGCTCCTGTTCTGGATTTAGAACTTGATTCTTAGTCCAGATGGCCACGAGGTTTCCATTCATTCCCTCTTCGACTCAGTCCATCCTACGATTCTCTATGGTCAAGTCCTCTTTCCTGACAGTCTACACCGCCTGTCACACAGCTGTGCCATGTATGCGGGGGAATCCAAGTCGGGGGAGTCTGCAGGAAGGCAGGACAGGCGACATGTGGCCGTGTCGCCTGTTTCTCTCACGGATGGAGACAGCTAAGGCAACCCAGTCACAGGACTTCAACCACTGGCCCCCAGGCACGTTCAGGATGATTTAAAAATTAATAACTAGGCGGGAAGGAAGAGGGGTTAGAAACCCAACCTGGAAAAGAGAGAGAGACAGAGAGGAGCTGGGTGGACAGCTAGACTCCTGAGAAACTGCTGATCAGCCCACGTCTGTTTGTGTTTTTTCTGATGCAAGATGGAAAGAATTGGCTGTTTGCAAACAACATGCAGAAAGAGGAAATGCTGAAGCTAAAGCTATAATTAGTGTGTCAGCGCTCCATGTGTGCACTCGAGCAGAGAGGGACTCAGCCCTGCGGAAGTAGCTCCTTTTCTACCTCTGTCTCCTTGTTCTAAAACAGGCCTGATGGCAGGAGGCAACGGAGGCAAGACTGACTCGTGACAAGGTCCCATCCCCGGAGCTGTGGAGCCATGGATGGCTTCCTTGCCAACCGTTCCAAACCTTGATGGAAATTGTGGTATGGGAGATTTAATTCCATGCCCTGCTTTGCAGGCGAAGGATGCTACCATTGCTCCTAACTGGCCTCCCGTAATATTTGATGAATGCTCAAACATGATTGTACCAGTAGCATTGTCTCTGAAAATTGCAGCAATTACTCATTAGTAAATGAGGGCCCTTGGGCAAGGAATCTGGTGAGAAGACTGAGCGCTGCACTCCCAGCACACGCAACAGATCCATCCTGGAAGCCTGACACTTGGAATGGGGATTAAAGTGTTGCAATTAAAATTTACACGCACAAGATTATATCCATTACCACTCTTAAAAAATTTATTTGACCTTTCTATTGCAGGTTGTCTACCCTAGGCTAAAAGAAATTAAAAGTGCATGAAGATAAGTTAATATGCCTTCATGAACACACAGGTGGAGAGAGAGATTGAAAACAAATACACCCGGCATGCTGCCTATGGAACATGGCTGGAGTCTCCGATTGGTCACTGATTGGTGGACCTTGGGCAAATTAAGCAACCAAGCAACCATCTGGTTGTTCTTCCCAGCTATAGAGCAACACTACTCTGTTTTCCCCCCAATACTGAGGATTACACCCCCAGCCCATTTTATTTATTATTTTTTGAGACAGGGTCTAAGTTGCTGAGGCTGGCTTCAAACCTGCAATCCTCCCGTCTCAGCCTCCCAAGTACTAGGATCATACATGCGTGCCAACACTCCTAGCCAGAGATTTCCCCTAAGCTAAATAGCGGCGTCTTTGTCCCACCATGAACTCAGCATGGCCTCCTGTTAAGACGCAGTGCTTGAGAGGGACATGGCCTGACTTGAGCGGGCTCTGTCCCTTGCCGGGGGACCTTGGGCAGGGTCCTCAAACTCTTTACTTCACATTCTCCTCCTTTGTAGAATGAGTAGGTGAGGATCAAATGTGTTGGATCATGTAAAACCTTTAGACAGTTCCTGACCCACAAACACCTGGGGGACAGGTGCCCCTTTGGATCCCCTTGGTGTTGGCTCTCTTACTCTAAATCCTACCCAACGGGTGTCACACCACTGGTCTCCTTATTTTCCCACTGAGAAGATTAAGCCACAATGAAGTAGATTCTTTACCAAAAGCACCAAAATCAAACAGCAGCAGAAATGGATCAATAGGTCACCATCCATCACGGTTCTCACAGAGCCACTAGACCCACTAGACAGTGCCCTAAACTTTACAGAAAAGATTTGGGGGTGAGTACTGGGAAGTGAACCCAGGGGCATTTTACTTCGGAGTTACACCCCCACCCCTTTTTACTTTTTATTTTGAAACAGGGTCTCACTAAGTTGTCGAGGGTCTCACTAAATTGCTGAGGCTGGCCTCAACCCTGCAATTCTCCTGTCTCAGCCTCTCAAGTACTGGGATTACAGGCGTGCACCACCAAACCTGGCTTATAGAAAGGATTTTTTTTGTGTGTGGTACCGGGGATTGAACCCAGGGGCGGTCTACCTCCGCGCTACACTCCCGGCCCTATTTTTTATACTTTATTTTGAAACCGGGTCTCATGAAGTTGCCGAGGGCCTCACCAAGGAGAGAGAGAGAGAGAGAGAGAGAGAGAGAGAGAGAGCTGAGGCTGGCCGCGAACCCGGATCCTCCGGTCTCCGCCTCCCAAAGTACTGGGATTACAAGCGTGAGTTACCACACCCGGCTTATAGAAAGGATTTTATAGAAATGGATTCGGTTGTCCTATCTAATAAGCACAACTCCTTTCTCTCTCTAAAGCAGAGTGCAAATGGCTCATTTCACCATTCAAAATACTTAAATCAACAGTGAAACTCTCCTAACAGCAGGCAAGGAATGTGGGTGAGCTCCCTCAACCTTGTGATCCAGAGCTTGGGAAGGAGCCACTGTGCTGCTTTCAAGCTAGACAGGGGAAGTGACTTCTAGGCAAAACCATAAAGCCATTAGCAAGAGAAAATGACCACCAGAAGTACCAACTGGAGGAAGCCACCAATTGATGAAAGTGATTCAGGAAATCAGTCAAGGAAAACTCATGTTCTGCCCAGACATGCACCAACTGCATTTGATATTACAGTATCGGTGTGGCCCGCGGCAAAATACATGCATGTAGAGATGCTCTTGACGGAGTTTCTCTATCAATATTGACACACCCACCAGGTGTGGACATGCTCTGCACATACTCTCTCATATGTGGAAGCTGGAAAGAAACTGGAAAGCAAAAGAAACTTCCAATGAACGAGAGACCAGTAGAAGAGTGGAAGGAGATTTGGGGAGGGAGGATCCCTGGTGAAGGAAACAGTTCAAACGATCCTATGTACATTCATGAAGCTGTCAAGAGCAATTTCAATATTATGGATGGGGACAGGGAGGGAGCGGGACGGGGTCCAGAGAGGAGTGCACCGGGTACGGTGTGCATGTATGTTTCTATCACTAAACCTCAATATGATGTGTGGTTACAATGCACCAATAAAAAGCATATTTAAAAAGAGTGAAAAATGCTCACATAAGAAAAAACAGGTTCCACCTGTGGCAAACTCACCTGCAACAAACGGATCTATCAGCAGAACGCGTCTGCAATAACTGCAAAATGTAACAAGTAGACTGTGCAAAGCACGGCATAGCAGGTGACTGTCATTGGGACAAACTGCCACTTAAAATTTATGTTCTTGTCCTTTGTTATCTATCTTGCCCTCCAGCAGTGAAGTTCAAGGCTATTTTACTTCCTCAGTCAACCAAGGGTATTTGAGTAATCTTGATCATGGAATTCCATAATCCAGCCTAAAATGGAAAGGTTGGCATCATTTCTCTTTCTCCCTTTTTGTCAAACATGAAGGGCGTCGGGCTACTCAGGTGTTTGGGCAAACACGTTTCCCAGTTCATGGGAACTTATCTGATTAACCGCACAAACTGGAAATGTTTGTCAGCCACGGAGAGGGTGATAAAAATGTAGCCCTTGTGGCACACTGAATCATGGGAAATGAGTCTGAGAAGAAAAGGAGCCCTCCTGACCCAGCCACAGCGGAAGTGGTCACGGCGTGCTGGACACTTGATAAACACATGCGACTGGAAGGTGAGTCGTGCAGAGCCGCCTCTGGAAAGACAAGCTCCGGGGGATGCGCTTGCTGTCGGCGTATCCAGCTCCCGTCCTGGCCCAGGCCTGGAAGTCCTTCTCCCTGGTTTGTAGACACTGTCCTGGTTCTTTTCACTCCAGTGCTCTCGGCCCATTCAAATCACTTCCATATGGCTAAGACCCACAGGGATGGAGACCCCACCCCAGATAGAGAGCCCACCCCAGATGGTGCAGCAGGCGGCGCCCCTTTCTGCTGGAGTGACACACTGCTGCTAGGTTCATTTTGGTTCAAAATCCACTGATGCTACTCTGGACTTGTGGGTCAAAAACATTAACATGGAACCAATCCTCCAGCACAGATGTGCTACACTGAATGGCTCCTGGTTCAGTCAATTGAGGTAAACTACCCCAAGAATGAAATGGTTGTGAATATCATCCTAGGATTTAATTGCTACTAGATGCCTCTTGATTTAAAAACCACAAGGCAGCCAGGCATGGTGGCGCATGCTTGTAATCCCAGTACTTGGGAGGATACGGGTTCGCGGCCAGCCTCAGATAGTGAGGCCCTCCACAATGTAGTGAGACCCTGTTTCAAAATAAAGAATTAAAAAATAGGACTGGAGGTGTAGCTCGGAGGTAGAATGCCTCTGGGCTCCATCCCCAGTACCGCAAAAATAAATAAATACCACAGGGCTAAACCAGGTGTGGTAGCACATGCCCGTAGTCCTAGAACTTACTTGGGAGGCTGAGACAGAAGGATTGTAGGTTAGAGGCCAGCCTTCAGCAACTTAGCAGGACCCTGTTTCAAAATAAAAAATTAAAAGGTCTTGGGGTATAGCTCAGAGATAGAACACCCCTGGGTTCAATCTCTAGTATAACAACAACAACATATACCCACAATGCTATATCTAGCAGACTTCCATATCTGAGCTCCATAGATATTTGATAATTCACATATGTTTTTGAATGAATAGATAGCACAATGTTATTAAAATTCAAGTAGCTCTGTGTATGGAAGATTCAACACTTTGACCTTAGGTTGTGATGCCAATTCCAAAACTAAACGACACTGATCAAACTCCAGACCAGAGTGAGAAGAGCTGGGGAGTGTTTGCAGCGCCCCATACGGAGAGAACCCAGTCTCCTCCAGTCTCACGAGTGCCAGCCATGTTTCACGAGATCAATGTTAACTCCCTCTCAGTAGGATTAGCCCTCGTCTCAGTCTCTCCCTGCTGCTATAATAAAACACCTTAGAATGGGTAACTTATGAACAACAGAGGTTTATTGTTCACAGTTCTGGAAACGGGGGAGTCTAAGATTGAGATGCCCACACAGTCAGAGACTGGCGAGGCCTGTCCCTCCTGATAGTGCCTCCTATGCGAGGAGGGACGAGCTCCCTCGGGCTCTTTCATAAGGGCATTGATCCTCCTCATGCTTGTCTTTGTTTTTGGTGTCTGTGTGTGTTGAGTGAGTGTGTGTGTGTGTGTGTGTGTGTGTGTGTGTGTGTAGAAGGGTGGGGATTGAACCCAGGGTCATTCTAGTTCTGAGTTATACCCCCAGCTCTTTTTATTTTGAAACAGGGTTTTGCCAAGTGGCTGAGGGTCTTGCTAAGTTGCTAAGGCTGACCGTGAACCTGTGATCCTCCTGTCTCAGATCCCAAGTACTGGGATTAGAGGCAAGCACCACCAAGCCCTGCTTGCTAAGAACTTTGATTTCTCCTCCCAGGCAGCATATTCTTATTCACTTTGTAGATACTTTAAAAACAAGTTCAGTTGAATTTAGCTAAGACTAGGACATTACACAGGAGCTCCTGAGCACCCTCAGTGTCAAGTGACCTCGTGCGGAGAACAGCAAAGTATCTCCTGAGCCACTGAACCGAGCAGGCCAGGAGTTCAGCTGCAGCCTGGGAGCTGCCAGAGCGCCAGTCTGACCTCCCCGTGCCGAAAGAAGACACAGAGCTGAAGCGGAATGAAGAGCTGCAGCTCAGGGCGGACGGGCCTGCAATCCGCCCATCTGATCAGATCCTCAGTGTAATGTTCAGAGAACACATAACTATGTAAGTATGTGTGTATGTGTGTATGTATTTTGGTACTGGGGATTGAACCCAGGGGCATTCTACCTCCAAGCTACACCCCCCCAGCCCTTTATTTATTTATTTATTTAAGTTTTGAAACAGTGTCTTGCTAAGTTGCTGAGGCTGTCCTCAAACCTGTGATCCTCCTGTCTCAGCCTCCCAAGTACTGGGATGACAGGTGTGCGCCACCATGCCGGCTTATTGCCCTTTGTAAATTGTTACCCTGCTTCCTTTGTTGATACTGTCCAGGCTAAGGATGCCTCAAAGGCTCAGGCTACATCAAAGAGGCACAGTGCCACCATCCTTCCTGATGACCAGCACACCGTGGCTCCCTCTCCACATGCCCTCCACCAGCCCAAGGAGCGTGGACGTTGGTTCTCATTAACAGCGGGCAAGCTCAGCTTCCAGAGTCCGCAGTGTGGATGGGTGCGATGGATACTAAGTAAACAAAGGATGGAACCGGATTCGGCTACACATACATAGGAATTCAGCTGGTATACACTTGAGAGACCCCCACAGCCTACAATGAAGGGTTGGCATCTCTTTAAAATGGAAGAGGTCTGTTTCCACTTAAAATGTTTCTATGGGTTCATATACTACATGTACATACACATGCACACACATAGACATAGTTCTCTTTTACATGCAGCTATTGGCTTTGAGGAAGGATGCATGTGGATTCTGGACTCTGGGCACTTTAGCATGCTCTCGGCAGGGAGGCTCCTGTGTCAAGGGCCCACCTTGGCTGGTAGCAGGGACAGTCACCTAGGGACGACTTCCGTTCATTCTCCAAAGAGGGAAGTCTGCCTGTCCTGGTACATCATCCAACACGAAGGGGCCCAGTGTTCTGGTTCACACCAGCCTGGCCTGAGGGTGGCTCACGGATCGAAGACATCTGAACTTGGGATGAAAAGCACATACCCCAGTGTTGAGGAGAGCCAAGAGGGCCCTGGCTGCTCTTGCCGCTGTTTCCCTACTGGTTTGCCTCCTCTCCTGCCAGTCGGGTGCTGAGGAGGGGCAGGTGTCAGTGAAGATGCTGGGGCTTAGCTTGGAGCCCCTTGAGCACCCCCCTTCATCCTGCTCTGAGCTCCTGGAGCTCACTGGAAGTGCCTGAAGTTCACCACCACCACCTCCTCCCTATAGCAGCCACAACACCTTAACAGGGGATGACCGCCCAGCTCCTGGCCTTGGGCAAGGCCTGCTCACAGGCATAGCGCACACACACGCACACACACACACACACACACACCCAGAGCTCCCCAGTAGGAGCAGGCTAGAGCTAAAAACCACCATCTGCTGGACTTTACCTGAACTGTTCCCACCCCGGCCCCCTCTCCTTCCTTTCCCTGCCCCCTTCACTCCCTTCCCAGAGACCACATTCATAATAAATCACACGGGAGAATCCTCACTTCAGGATGTGCTCCTGGGGACCCCGAGCTGAACCAGCCCGTCGCCTAGGACTGCCATCATTTATTCCCAGCATTCTGGAATGTACGGTCCCTTCTCAACACACACGTGCATGGGTACCCAGGCAGGACAGGACACGCATTGCACGCAGACCTTCTCAACACACACGTGCATGGGTACCCAGGCAGGACAGGACGCGCATTGCACGCAGACCTTCTCAACACACACGTGCATGGGTACCCAGGCAGGACAGGACGCGCATTGCACGCAGACCTTCTCAACACACACGTGCATGGGTACCCAGGCAGGACAGGACACGCATTGCACGCAGACCCTCCCCCCTGGAGCAATGTGGCGTTGTGACCAGGCCAGCAGGCTTGGGAATCTCTCAGCCTGCTGTTCACCAACCCTGTGACTGGGAATCTGGCCTCGGTTTTCCATGGTATTGTTTTTGTTTATACTGAGGATTGAACCCGGGGGTATTCTACCTCCACGCTATACCTCCGGCCCTTTTTATTTTGAAACAGGGTCTTGCTAAGTTGCTGAGGGCCTCACTAAGTTGCTGAGGCTGGCCTTGGGCCTGAAATCCTCCTGTCTCAGCCTCCCAAGAACTGGGATTACAGGTGTGCTCCACTGTGCCTGGTTCATGTTATTGTTTTTAACGATACTGATCTCCCAATCGTGAGGGTTGATGAGACAATCTAACCAGGGGCATTCTACCTCTGGGCTACGCCCCCAGCCCTTTTTATTTTTATTTTGAAAAGAGGTCTTGCTAAGTTGCTGAGGCTGACCTTGAACCTGCGATCCTCCTGTCTCAGCCTTCTCAGTCCTCGGATTACAGCCATATGCCACTATACCTGGCTTGAATCCGCATTTTCAGGATGATGCCCTTCAGATGGGGAGTGACCCCAAACCACTGGAAGTCAGACTCTTTCCTGCAGCCCCAGCCTGCAGATTCTCGACACTTCCAGGGACAGGACCAGATGCTACCATAACTGCATGAGGAAAACTGGTTCTTCACCAAGAAGACTGGACCCTGGATGGACTTTCCTGAGACTTCACGTGCCGGCAAGCGCAGCAGCTGCGCAGTTCCAGGGAACGTTTCCGTGAGGGCTGCCGACAGCCCGTGATGTTTTACCATCCTTCCCCTCTGTTTAACATGTTGCTTGCCTGCTGCCGGGACTGTTAGCCGTGATTATCAATCTCCACATAAAAAATACAACGACTCCACTCCACATAAAAAACACAATGCTCCACTCCCGGAGCCCTCTGCGTCACTTGCCACTGTCAAAATCGCACACGCGTTAGCCGAGCAGATTGAAATGTCTACTCCCAGAGCCCAGAGGGGAATTAGAGGAAGGACAGCTAGGAGGGGGCACGGATGGCCAGGGAGCGTCGGCAAGCAGTGAGGACAGCTAACGAGACACCGCGACACAGGAGACTTGACTTGGTTGTGGCCGAGGCCCCGACACCTGGGAAAAGGGTCCCTATTCTCTCTAATCTCGACCCTTGCATGGCTTCTACAAAGCAAACCTGGTGGCCTCACCCTTGGGAAGCCATGGGGCTCCCGACATCCTCACTTTCCTAGGTGAATCCCACACGCGCCCCCTCCTTCCTGGTGATTCAGCCCGGGCGGGAACGCCCACCTGCTCCGCACCCCTCTTAATTACAGTGCCAGATGCCAGCTGTATTGATCTCCAGGTTCCAAGCTTGCAGATGGCGGGAGTGCACAGCCCCAGAGAGGCACTCGGAATTCCACAGGAAGCCATGGAGAGAAGGCCAGGCCGTCACCTGTCGTCCTCCGCAGTAGCCGTTCGGATTTGGATTTCCTCCTTCCGGGCTTGCCTCCTTCGGGGACATGAGGCAATCCAGGTGCCGTGGGGAGCAGCCCCCTAGCATCTGCTACGCTGACCCCAGGTTATCCTCCCGCAGCCTGCGTGTGGGGCTCTCTCCTGAGAGAGACGCTCCCAGGCACGCCTGTGGCTGGCCCAAGGGCTGCAGAGTCTGCTTGACTAAAACGCGCACGATGGTGCAGCCACTTTTTCTGATTTTTTTTTTTTTTTTTTTTTTTGGTGCTGGGGATTGAATCCAGGGGTGTTCTGCTTCTGAGCTCCACATCCAGTCCTGTTTATTTGATACAAGCTCTTGCTAAATTGATATGGCTGGCCATGAACCTGTGATCCTCCTGTCTCAGGATCCCAGGTACTGGGTTTCCTTCCAGGCGTGCACCATCACACCTAGATGCCACTTTCCATATGCTGTAGCAGAGACCATGTCACAGCCGGACTCGAACAATGATCTGGCATAATAACACTGGACAGGAGTCCTGGCGCACTCAGCTGAAGGTCAGCTCTTCCCAGGACAGAGAGGCGCATTGCTGTAGGGACTCTGAAGTGGGGGATTCGCTCCCATCACCCCTGGCCTTGTCTAACAGCGTCAATTCTGCCCACATCTGTGGCATTAATCTGGACCTGCAGACTCGTGGGTACTGGGTTTAGGCTGTGGGATACAACTTGCTTTGTCTCTCGCTATGGCTGCTTCTCCAGGTCTTAAGAGATGAACCCAAGATGTCAAGACTCATCTCTCCACCATCAGCTGAGCTGCTCAGACGCATCCTACATCTTATCCAGAATGAGGCGCTAGCCCAGCTGTCTGCTCTCCAGTGGAAGTTCCTCTACACCCTTGATAGTTTTTGCTTTTATTTTCATCAAAAAATAAAAAAAGGTTTCTATTTGTGTTTGTTTTGTGATGCTAGGGATTGAACCCAGACATGCTAAATGAGTGTTCTACCTCTGAGCCACATCCCCAGCCTGTTCATTTTGTGTGTGCTGGGGATTGAACTCGGGGACATTCTACCTTTCTTGTTTTTTATTTTGAAACTGGGTCTTGCTAAGTTGCTAAGGATCTTACCTGATAGGCTGTCGGTAAATTAGTTTATACTGTTTGATTTTATATAAATGAAACCATATCATACATAGTCTTTCATTCCTCATAATTATTTTGAGATTCATCTATGTTGTTGTGTGTAGTGATAATCTGAGTATTCTGAAGAATATTCCATTATATGGACATCCCACATTTTGTTTTTATCCATTGGAAGACATCTGGGTAGTTTCCACTTTGGGGTTTTACAAATACTACTTCTGTGAACATTCTGGAACAAGTCTTTTTGTGAACACAAGCCTTCGTTTCTCTTTGGTAAATGCGTAGGAGTGAGAGGGCTGGTGGTAGGGTGGTAAAAACTCGATTCTACTGCTTCTGGTAAGACACATTTTTTTAAGGCTTTCTAGAAATCTAAGTAAAGTATATCCTCTCTTTCTCCTTTGGGCATTTTTCTCAAAGAAAGTAAACATAGCTCCCAAAGAACAAGATGAAGAAGTAAACTGTATGGGGCCCTGAAGTTGTGTCTATTCTACAGAACTTTCTTTGTCCACCAGGATTCTCAATCATATCCCCTGTAAAATGGCATGTAACCTAGCTGACAAGCAATCCCTCAGGTACAGGAGGAATCTTAACTTCCCCACTCGTGGAAGCTCTGTGGTATACAGGCGCTAAAACAATTAAGGGGCTAATCAAAGTCACCCCACACTGCACCTGGGGGTATTATTTGTGAGCACAGAGGAATTTATGGCTTAGAACAGAATCAAAATAAAGAAGACCTTCCTGTGCTTTGTTTCTGATGCTATTAGGCTCGTTTTAAGTTTTGTGTAAAATAGAAAGCCAAAGGAAAGAGAGATGGAGGAGGAGGAAGAAGAAGACGAGGAAGAGGAGAGGAGAAAGATAGCAAAATAACGGGATTAATTTCTTAAATTCTGTGGCTCATGTTACTTTCCTTATCCTAAAATACTATTTTAAGCAAAGGTCAGAAGACACAGAGCTGTGGTGGGAGTTTTTGTCTGAGTTTTCACCTTTGAGGCCTCCTTTGTGAAGAGGCCGTTCCGGAATGAACGGGTTGTAATTTCGAAGGTCCAGGTGTATAGGAATCGTCTTCTTCGTTTTAATTTACAAGCTCCAGTGGCAATACACTGCAGCTGGGATCTCTCCCCTCTGAATGTGTAAAGAAATACCAGCGATGCTCAAATTTACTGCAGCTTGGATTCCCTCCTCCCACCCCAACTAAGCAGGCTCCAGGCTCCATAAATCAGTGCTCCTCACATGCACAGCATTAAGGGAAATAAAGAACATGCAGCGTAGTAAATCCACCACAGATCTGTGAGGCCATGGTTGGCGATCAGTACCACAGGGGAGACTTAAAGATTTATGGTGTCTGTTTTTATTTCCTCCATCTTTAGTGTGAAAGCTAAAACTCAATGTTCAGCATCTTAAGGCACCATTGATACACAGATTCTCCAACATGTCCAGAGGACACGACGGGTAAGTTAAATCTGTCAATGGGGGAAGTGAGGAACAAGACAAGAAAGACTGGAGGTCAGCAGAAGGGGAATGGACGAGCTCCACCTGAGAGCCAGTAGGTGCATCACCGTAGCAGCTGAGCGCACGAGGTCTCACAGAGAACTTGCGTCAACTGGGGTAGACTATGGTGCCGGGTTGTCTGGTCGAACACCAGTCTAGGTATTGCTGGGAAGGCATTTTTAGATGAGGTTAGCCTTGGAATCAGTAGACCCTGAGAAAGCAGCTGAGCCTCCTCCATGCAGATGAGAGACACCCCTTGGTGAGGGGTGCTGTGGGGCACTAAGGACAGAAGCCCAGCCTTAGACATGCCAGGCAGGAGCCCTGCCACTGAGCTGCACCCCCAGCCCCTCAGATCCTGACTTGCTGAGTCCCAAGATCACAAACCAGCTGTGCACACGGCAGGGGATGGGATGACCGGTTCATTCTCTAACCCTGATCACAAATGTCCACATTCCAATTCAAACTGTCCTTTGCACTGACACCGTTAGCCACGGGGGCTGTGTGGCTATTTCAGTGGCCCGCGATCGCCAGGCCTCCTCTGGCTCAGGGAGGATACAGCAAAGCCTATTCAGCAGCAGGGTCTCCCCACTAAGAATTCAGTCTTCACTGGACACAAAGAAATAAAGGAATGCAGCAAGCCGACTAGAGGAAAACCCCTGACAATCAACCGATTATGTTAGAGGAGAGTGATGTGGCCGGCCGTGGTGGCGCATGCCTGTAATCCCAGCTCTTAGGAGGCTGAGACAGGAGGATGGCATGTTTGAGAACAGCCTCAGCAACTTAGCGAGACCCTGTTTCAAAACAAAAAGAGAAAAAGGCTGAAATAGAAAATGTAGCTTGGAGGTAGAATGCTCCCCGGTTCAATCCCTAGTACCCCAAAAAAATCTTTTTAATTGAAAAAATAATAATAAAGGAAAGTGTTGACCTTAGGAACACAGCTGGGCAAAAGTATTTCATTGTCAAGGAGCAGCAGGTCCACCTAGAAGGAAGGCCTGCAGCCAGGGGCGTGTGGCCAGGGCGGGAACAGAGAGCACACAGGGCTTCCAGAGCAGCAGAACCCTGATGAGCTCCCCGGAGGAGGCAGCCACACTCGCTGCCGTGCTCCATGACTCTGACCTCACACCAGGTCTCGCTCTGTGCCGCGAGGGCGCAGGATGGAACAAGTTAGACAGGTGTCCCTCCATGGACCTCACATTAGAGAAAGGAGACAGGTGCTGGCCAGGAAGCAAAGGGACAAGTCAGACATCCCTGACCTCTGCGGGTGCGGGGTGCCATCTTTAATTTCTAGACAGCTTGAGGATGCAGGGAGGGCCACCCTGGGC
The DNA here is from genome assembly GCA_004027185.1 of Glis glis. Taxonomy (NCBI): domain Eukaryota; kingdom Metazoa; phylum Chordata; class Mammalia; order Rodentia; family Gliridae; genus Glis; species Glis glis. The sequence continues at coordinate 5,957 of PVJS01019126.1, read as the reverse complement.
GTGCCTGTGAGACTCTGTCCTGAGCTTGTGTGTTATTTCTAGCTGTCCTGTGACGGGTCTGGCTACCACACTGCTCGGAGCACTCCTTGGGAAAGTAGCTGTCCTCACTCTCCTCAATGCCCCATGCAACACCTGGTGTGTAATATGGGCTTGCCCACAGGTGGACAGATGGACGGTGGACAGGGCTCTACTGCCAGTAGCTTACACTAGGTCCTCTCAGCCTAGTTCCCTCAACAAGGATGAGAGTGCCGGTAGGCTGAGCAGGGAAGGGACTCGAGGTAGCGGTCACAGTAGGTGAGACAGGGAAGGAAGGTGTTTGGGTCAGCTTTCTTGTCACTGTGACCAAAATGGCTGACAACAACTTAGAGGAAGAAAGGGTTATTGGGGTCAGGGTTCCAAAGGTTTCGGTCCCTAGGGTGGCTCCCAGGCATAACACGAGATGGTGGAGGCAGTGGCAGGGTGAGCAGACGGACGCTGCTCGCCCATCATGGAGGCCGGAAGCAGAGTGACAGAGACAGTCGCTAAGCCCACACCCTCAGTGACCCATCTCCTCCAGCCACACCCCACCCAATAAAGCCATTCCAATTACGAATTCGTCAGTGGTGTCCACCAATGAGATCAGGACCCTCGTGACTCGATCCTTTCTCCTCTGAACACTTCTGTGCTGCCAATGCAGAAGCTCCTCCAGCAGACATGCTACATCCGCACCGTGACAGAAGGACGGAAGCGGCCTCATGCAGAAGGTCACAGATACGGGCACCTGCAGTTTAATCCTACTCAGGAAAGCTGGGGCGACCAGGCCTCAGAGTTATCCCAACAGAGAGTCAGGAAAGGGAGCGGAGGTGTTGGTCTGCCACCCTGGTCTTCCTCCCTAACACTTCTGGCCTGCCCGAGGTGGGCACTGGGCTCCCGCAGCCAGAGGGAACCCCCAGGCACGGGCATAGGGGCTGGGCCTGGGGCGCTCTAAGGTCTGGTGTAGAATGATGAGCGGCGAGGGGGTGGGGAGAGAGGACCACGAGTGCCTGCTACGGCCACCAGGTTCTTCACATGAGCTCCGGGGGGACCTGGAGAGGCAGTGTGTGACTGGGCCCCAGAGCAGGAGGGAAGAGGATGTGCAGCCAGGCTGGACCCCAGCCTGGTCAGACTTGAGGACACACGGATTCCTCAACTCGCTTTTGTGACCTCTCCCATTTTGAACCTGATACTCAGAGCTCCTTGTGGGTAGAAACACGGTCTCATTTTTGTTTTTAAAACCTTTGAGGTGGTGAGGGCCTATACATGGCCTTAACATGGTTGAGTGTTTTTTCACCCCTTGAAAGGGCCTCTAATATTCTCTATAACCAGGTTAAAAAATACTCTGTTTTCCCCACAAATACCACCTTGACACTTTAGACTGAGTACAGACATGATAATGCATGGAAACTTATTTGAGAAAAATGAACTACATTTATTTTCTGAAGCACCTAAAAGACTGGCAATAAACTTTGAGTGACGGATTATATTTCCCTGTGTTTTCTTTTTTACTCCAAGGGGCTGGCTGCTGCGGATGGCATTCTTTCCGCTGTGGGTCCCACAGAGGCCTCTCTCTGTCACCGCCAAGGCCCTCTCCTTCCTTCGCTGGGGTTTAAAAGAACAAAGTACAGACTCTGAAGGCTTTGGTGTTACTGGCTGCCAAGAAAATGACACAGCCATTACTTCTAGACTCATGAAATTCTATTTCCCAAATTTTAGCTTATTTCATGAACAAGCACATCAGGTGCCGGGACAAAAATCAGCTGATTACAGTGTGACACTAGGGTCCCTTCTGCACACACTAAATAAAGTGTGACGCTAGGACCATTTCTGCACACACTAAACAAAGTGTGACACTAGGGCCGCTTCTACACAGGCTAAACAACACGTGACTCTAGGGCCACTTCTGCACACGTTAAACAACACGTGACACTAGGGCCCCTTCTGCACATGCTAAATAAAGTGATAGACAGTTAATAGAAAGAGTGGACTGCCAAGCCTCACCATAGAAACCACAGTGCACACCTTTCCATCTGCTTGCTCGTAGGATTTACTGTTCTCACTGGCGCTGGTATCGCAAGGGTGGAGCTGTGGGCCACACGGTTGATGGTGCATTTTCAAGCGCAATCCCACGGCTGTTGAGATAGAAGGCAGCCCTAAGGTGTCACGCTCCTTTGGCTCATTCCTCGAGCGTCACTCTAAATCAGGCATGGTGCTAAGGGCAGCGGTGGGGGGATCAGACTCAGTCCCTATTCTCGTGAAATCAGATAGAAGTAATAGAAACATCCGTCAGATAGCAATCAGATAGAAGGAGCAGGAACAGTTTCTAGTCATCAGACAGAAGGAATAAGAACACAGATTTCCATTTTAACGGTAAGAAAAGACAAATCTCACTTCTCAGTACAGACAGTAGAGACGCCAAGTGGATCTCACCATTACTCACTCCAACTTATCCTAACCAAAGTCGTAGATCAGTTCAGTTCGGCCTTCCCACACCCTCGAGGAAGAGCACCTAGTGAGCCAGCAGACGATGCCCTGGACACAGCCGTTCCCATCAGCACGTGACTCGCTGCACACGGAACCGCTGCCCAACCACGTCAGGCACCACGGCGTCCGTTCCCATGACGGCTTCCCCAGGACTTATCTCCCAATGCTTTACACACTTCACTAAGACAGCTACAGAATTACAATCATAAATCAAGGCAGAGGGACAGAAAGCAGAGGTTTATTCAAGAGAGGAAAAGACAGGTTTTCAACGAGGCAGAAAAAAGATGGAGAGCCCTACTTTGCTTTTTTTTTTTTTTTTTTTTTTTTTTGCGGTACCAGGGATTGAACCCAGGGGCAGTCTACCTCCGAGCCACACCCCGGCCCTATTTTTTTTTTATACTTTATTTTGAAAGCTGGTCTCACGAAGTTGCAGAGGGCCTCACTAAGTAGCTGAGGCTGGCCACGAACCCGGATCCTCCGGTCTCCGTCTCCCAAGTACTGGGATTACAAACGTGCACCACCACGCCTGGCCCGAGAGCCCTACTGTGTTTGTGCTGGTTTTAGAACTAGTAAGCCTTTCTCTGCTTTACCTCTCTTTGGTCTACTGTCCTGGGCAGTGTCACACACATTCTCCTCTTGAAGAGGCAGGTTAAGAAGCTCAATATCCTACAGATGCACCTCTCATGCTTCATTATCACGCTACGCCCCCCTCCCCAAATCCTGAGCACGGAGCTTGAACTAAGTGGGAAAATATGCAAACTTCTCAAAGAACCTCAGTGAAGAATGATTCAGAGACTAGCCACCAGTCTCCCTTTGGTCTGAGATTCATGCAACAAATAATCATAATATATTAGGTATTATGTGTGGGGGGTACAGTGGCAGGGTAGTTGCAGTGTGTGTGTGTGTGTTTTTTTTTTTTTGTGTGTGTGTGTTTTTTTTGTGTGTGTGTGTGTGTGTGTGTTACTGGGGATTGAACCCAGGGGTGTTCTACCTCTGAGCTACACCCAAGTCCTATTTTACTTTTTTATTTTATTTTGAAACATGGTGTCACTAAGTTGCTAAGGGCCTCACTAAGTTGCTGAGTCTGGCCCCGAACCTTTGATCCTCCTTTCTTAGCCTCTCAAGTACTAAGATTAAAGGCATGTGCTACCACACCTGGCTCTTTTTATTTTTTTATGTTGAGACAGGGCCTCGCTGAGTTGGTGAGAGTCTTGCTAAGTTGCCTTGAGCCTCCAATCCTCCTGTCTCAGCCTACCAAGTACTGAGATTACAGGCGTGTGCAACCACACCCAGCTTAATAGAATCCTTAATTGCCCCTCCATTCCTTCCTTCCTACCTTCCTACCTTCCTTCACTTTCTTCTTATTAGAGACTAGTTTCTCCACAGCTATAAAACTAACAAAATGAAACGCCTTCAAGAAATCTAGAAGCATGTAGTCGACTAACTGGAACCCTGCTGAATCAGCCCCCGGGGGCGGGTTTCTCTCTGGGTGGGTCTTTTTTAATATATATTTTTATTACATATCATAGTGAGGTTCACAATGACACAAACACACAAGCACACACACACTGGGTGTGTCTTTGATGTTTGCAATCACCAGTAGCAGCTGGCTCCCGCTGAGAGGTTAACTGTCTTCGGCTCCTGGGTAGGTGGCTTCCTCGCTGGGGCACAGTGCCAGATCTTTCTAACAGCCGCGCCACAGAAGGCTGGGCAGGCACCAAGCAGGATTGGAAAGCGCTATGTAAACACCCTGTCAAGGTGGGTGTGACATCGTTGTGTACTCAAGAGACTTCGTGTTGAGAACTCTCTGGATTTCCCACGAGGAGGGCAGGGTTCCGCCTGTTTCCTAGCAGGTGCCATCTTAACACCACCTCTAGGGTTTGGCGAAGTTTGCAAAGCCTCACACATTTTCATTTGATCCCCATGATAATTTAAAAAGAGAGATGGTGATCTCCACTTAGCAGAGAAACCAGGAGCTCAGCAAGGCCAGCGGCCCGCCCAATGTCAGGGTGCAAATCCAGCATCGGCCAGTCCATCTCTCACTTGCTTTATCCAATATCCTTCTCCCCCCTCAACCCAACTTCAGTAGCAACAACAAAATAGGACATTCAAATGTGCAATAAGAACTAGAATGCTGCCAGGAGTGATGGCGCACACCTGTGATCCCAGCACTAGGGAGGCTGAGACAGGAAGATCGCAGGTTCAAGGCCAGCCTCTGCAGCTAAGTGAGATCCTCAGCAACTTAGCGAGACCCTGTTTTAAAATAAAGAATAAGCTAGGCGTGGTGGCACATGCTTGTAATCCCAGTACTTGTGAGGCTGAGATAGGAGGATCGCAGGTTTGCAGCCAGCTTCAGACCATGTTTCAAAATAAAGAATAAAATAGGGCTGTGAGTGTAGCTCAGAAGTAGAATGACCCTGGGTTCAACCCTCAACCCCCCCTAAAAAAATAAGAAATAAGAAAGGGCTGGGGGTATAGCTTAGAGGCAGAATGTCCCCAGGGGATCAATCCCCAGTATCAAAAAATTATGAATAAATAAATAAATAGAACCAGAATGCCTAACGCTGAGAGGATGCTGGCCAGGGTCGCCGGGAGCCTTAGGCTGGAGTTGCCTTGCCGCCAAGCACCCATGCCAAGACATGAATTGGGTTTTTCAACATAGGGAAATCTGTGCAAATGATTCCCAGATGTGAACTGGTTGCCAACACCCCAGCCAGCCGTCAGTTGGACAAAGGACTTGTTTAATCGGGAAATGTCCGCCTTGCTGGGTGCTGCAGCACAGCAGGAGACCGGGAGGGGGCTGCACACACTGGCCGTTTTCTTTGGCACAGATCACCAGCTCCAAATGGCGTGTGCCAAGCCACCAGTACTGCTTCTCTGACGGTCCCACATGCCGCCATCGAACAGTCTCGGAGGCTGCTAGGGTTGTGCATTGTACGTTAGGGGTATCTATTTGAAATGGCTTAGGAGTTTTTTAAACACACTGGGTAACAGCGTAGACACTGAATCGCAGCCACTTCGCTGCCCCTCAAATGCAATCAAGGGTGAACGTTGTCGTAAGGCCGCACCTGAGACTATTTCTCTGGCCTTGGAAATCCAATGACACTAAAAATATACTTGCTCCTTCTTAGTGTTCTCCTTCCACACTGCCACTGAGGGGAGTTCAAGAAAAAACTCGATGTAACTACGATTCCTAAAAATGCACATTAGCAGTCTACATGATCAAGAGTCCTTGCTCCTCCAAGAGGTTGGTGTTGTCTTTCCTAGGAAAGCAAAACTAAGCAGGACACAGTGGTGCATGCCTGGAATCCCAGTACTTGGGAGGCTGAGACAGAGGATCACAGGTTTGAGGCCAGCCTCAGAAATTTAGCAAGACTCTGTTTCAAAATGAAAAATTAAAATAGGGCTGGGGGTGTAGCTTGGAAGTAGAATGCCCCTGGGTTCAATCCCCAGTACAA
>PVJS01019125.1:15879-34251 GCA_004027185.1 Glis glis | reverse complement strand
AAAAAAAAAAAAAAAAAAAAAAGGGCTGGGGGTGTAGCCCAGAGGTAGAATGCCCCTGGGTTCAATCCCCAAATCCCCGGTACCACCAAAAATAAATAAATAAATAAATAAAAAATAAATACATACAATAAATAAATAAAAAATAGGGCTGGAGGTGTAGCTCAGAGGTAGAATGCCCCTGGGTTCAATCCCCAGTACTGCAATAAATAAATAAAATTAGTGATAAATGTTTTTAAAAATCAGGTTTTATGACCAAAATGAGTCAGTCCTCCTTAACATCAAATCAAATGCTAAAGAATATAGTATTTGTCACTGGATCCATTGATGTGTGTATGTGGCCCTGGGGATTAAACCCCAGAGCTAGGGGTGCATGCTAGGCCAGTGCTCTACCACTGAGTGACACACCCAGTCCTATTAATTTTTATATGTAAAAGTATTTATTTATATACTTATTTATTTATTTAATTTATTGTGGTACTGGGGACTGAACCCAGGGGCATTCTACCTCCAAGCTATACCCTCAGCCCTATTTTAAACAGGGTCTCACTAAGTTGCGGAGGGCTTTGCTAAGTTGCTGAGGCTGGCCTTGAACCTGCGATCTTCCTGTCTCAGCCTCCCAAGTACTGGAATTACAGGCATGTGCCACCACGCCCTGCTTGTATGTAAAAGTTTTTATTTTATTTTATTTTTTTGTGGTACCGGGGATTGAACCCAGGGGCTTTCTACCTCCAGGAGCTACACCCCCGGCCCTATTTTTTATACTTTTTATTTTGAAACCAGGTCTCACGAAGTTGTGGAGGGCCTCACTAAGTCGCTGAGGCTGGCCGAGAACCCAGATCCTCCAGTCTCCGCTTCCCAAATACTGGTATTACAAGCGTGTGCCACCACGCCCGGCTGTAAAAGTTTTTAAACCTATGAACATGAACTTGATTACGTCATTTGTGTCCTGTAATTTTTTTGGTATGTGCATGAGCATTTATATTTTAGGGAATACTAAATGTTCTATTGAAATAAATAAAACGACATTTCTCTTAAAAATAATTATTGTTAAGTCATTTTGGTATTCTCTTGGCATTCCCTTTCTTGGTTTTGAAATTCGGCATGTTTCTGGTTAGTCTGCAAAGTGCCTTTCATCTGAACAGCCTCTACTTTCTCCAGCTCCACTTAAAGTTACTACAGTCGCAGAGGTTTTGTACCTTCAGCGCCCATGGCAAATGGTAAATGTCAAGCTAGTGGACTTCCCGTCTGACCGGCCTGGGCGTTCCTGCTCTTGCGCATCTCCACTAGAGGGCGGGCTGGGCTAGGGAGGAGAGACGGAAACGCTTTCTGGCTTCGCTCTCACCCCGTCCCCCAGCCTGGTGACCGCACGGAGACTCGCATTCATCTCTAGGCAACCCAGGCAACGTGAAGGGAAAGCTTGGTCACCTGAAGTGACTGATGCCCATTCATGTGTTTATATGTTGTCTCCTTGTACCATTCTCTGTGTAGATGGAAGGGGAGAAGTGTGCTAATTTATAGAGGGACTTAAAATATGATTAAGTTGGCCCACACCTTTAATCCCAGTACTTGGGAGGCTGAGACAGGAGGATCAGAAGTTTGGGGGAAGCTTGGGCAATTTAGTGAGACCCTGTTTCAAAATAAAAATTGCTGGGGATGAGCTCAGTGGTGGGTTTTGAACCCAGATTTACTGGGTTCAATCCCCAGTAAAACACACACATACACACACACACACACACACACACACACACACACACACAGATTAGAAAATAATTGAGTAATTATGAGATAGGTGTCATCTCATGTCTTAGGTCCCTAAGAACCAAATTTGTGTATTTGGGGACGATAGGAACTACAGAGTAATGTAGAAATAAAAACTCTTTAACCCTGATTTTGAACAGGAAGTATCAATATGACCTCATTAGATGTTTTATTTTCCTGTCTCTATCCACCAAAAAGGTCTAGAAACAACAGCCAATCCAGGAGCAATGAACACTCCTAGCACACAAATTGTAGTCTTAAAATACCATTTCCCACTGAAAGAAACAAGAGCTTCTTGGATAAATGGTTTATTACAGGTCTGGGCAGGAAATATACAAGATGAGTATGGAACACTTCACCATACCAGATATGGGGGAGGACGCAAGCAGGAACTATCAGGATCATGTCAAAAGGACTCAGGAACAGAGCTCCCGTGGCCAGAGGTGGGGCCGTTCAAGCATTAGTAAGGACAATTTAATAAGCATTAAGTAGGTTTGAATCTATGAGTTCATAATGGTGTATATATAACTAGTTACCTTTCTGAAGGACAATAGAAAACCAAATCATTATTTTGAAGATGGTAAATAAAGGGACAGAATTAAGCAGTAATTGAGGTAGAAGAAATTTAAAAATAGGTAGAAAAGAAGCCTAAAGGAAAGACAAGGAAATATAATTTTGTTTTGTTTTTGTTTTTGTGGTACTGGGAATTAAACCTATGGGCATTCTACCTGTGAGATACACCCCCATCCCTTTTTATTTTTTGTTTTGAAACAGGTTCTCCCTAGGTTGCTGGGAGTTTCACTTGTTGCTGAATCTGGTCTTGAACCTGTGATCCTCCTGTCTCAGCCTCCCAAGTACTGGGATTACAGGCATGCACCACCACACCCAGCAAGGAAATAGAATTTTTTTTTTTTTTTTTGTGGTACTGGGGATTGAACCCAGGGGCATTCTACTTTCGAGCTACACCCCCAGCCCTATTTTTTTATTCTGTATTTTGAAACAGGGTCTCACTAAGTTGCAGAGGACCTCACTAAATAGCTGAGGCTGGCCATGAACCTGCAATCCTCCTTTCTCAGCCTCCCAAGTACTGGGGTTACAAGTGTGTGCCACCACACCTGGCTGGAAATATAATTTTAAAGTTCTACATACCTTTCCAGGCCTCCTACTCTCCAAGCCATTCTCTCTCCCAGGTTTGTTATACCCAGATTTCTGGGAAATCTGTAAATCTTAAGAGTTAACTATAAGTTCACTCACTGTTAATTGGCCCACCAATAAATAGAGATATGACTTTTTGTTTGTTTTCGGTATTGGGGATTGAACTCAGGGGCATTCTACCTCTGAGCTACACCTCTAGCCCATTTATTTTTTATTTTGAAACAGTGTCTTACTAAGTTGCTGAAGCTGGCCTTGAACCTGTGATCCTCCTGTCTCAGCCTCCCAAGCTCTGGGATTACAGATGTATGCCACTACGACTGACTGGGATACATTTTAAGAAACCTATAATTTTGGGTACTTTCCAACTTTTACAACTTTATCTACTCTCCAGGTAATGGAGACCATGTCAGCCTAAGGATTCTGAGAATGACCAGACTGATGTCATCCTCACATTCCTTCCCATATCTTCGCCTCAACAAGTTTCCTTTAAGAGTATGTGTGAGCTGGGTGTGGTGGCGCATGCTTGTAATCCCAGTACTGGGGAGGCTGAGGCAGGAGGATCCGGGTTCGCAGCCAGCCTCAGCTACTTAGTGAGGCCCTCTGCAACTTAGTGAGACCCTGTTTCAAAATAAAGAATAAAAAATAAGGCTGGCGGTGTAGCTCAGAGGTAGAATGCCCCTGGGTTCCATCCCCAGTACCATACACACACACACAAAAAGAGTATGTGTGTGTATGGGGTTGGGCGGTGGGGTGGGGAAGTAGCTCAGTGGTAGAGTGCTTGCCTAGCCTGCTCAGGCCCTTGGTTCAACCTCCAGTACTCCCTAAACAAAGAAAAGCCAAAGAGACACCTGTAATCCCAGCAAATCAGGAGTCTGAGGCAGGAGGATTGCAAGTTCTAGGCCAGCCTGGGCAACTTGGCGAGACCCTATCTCAAAATAAAAAATAAAAAGAGCTGCTCTATCTCTGAACTATACCCCAAGCCCTTTTTTTTTATTTTTTAATTTGAAACAGGGTCTCACTAAGTTGCTTAGAATTTGCAATCCTACTGTCTCAGCCTCCTAAGTGCTGGGTTACAGATGTACACTACTGCATGTGGCTCCCTGAACACTTATTTATTTTTGGCATTGGGGAGTGAACCCAAGGGTATTCTACCCCCAATCTACATCCCCAGATCGATTTTTTTTTTTGGCGGTACCAGGGATTGAACCCAGGGGCATTCTACCTCCAGGATACACCACCAGCCCTATTTTTTATTCTTTATTTTGAAACAGGTTCTCACTAAGTTGCAGAGGGCCTCACTAAGTAGCTGAGGCTGGCTGTGAACCTGTAGTCCTCCTGTCTCTGCCTCCCAAGTACTGGGATTACAAGTGTGCAACACCACGCCCGGCTTTTTTTTTATACTTTTATTGGTGAATTATAGTCTCACATCATAATATAGTTCATAGTGATAGTGACATACATGCACAGTGCTTGGTGGCTTTCCCCTGGCTCCCTCCCCATTCTCCTCCCTTTCCCCATACAGGATATTAAGACTGAAGTTGATATTCTCACATATGTTCGTAATGTCAATGGAAGTGATTCCTTCACTGATTTCCCCACCCCCTGCACCTAGACCACCTCCCTGGCTCCACTGAAGTTTCTCCTCCATTATTTGAAGTCTCTCTGGTATCTAGATTACTCCCTAGCTTCCGCATATGAGAGAACAAACTTTTATTTTTTCGGTGCTGGGGATAGAACCCAGGGCCTCATGCATGCTCTACCACTGCAAGTGCCCTACCACTGAGCCACATTCCCAGCCCTAACTCTCCCTTACTACCTGTGGACCAACCTTTCCCTTCCTTCCCTCCCCACAGCTGTATGCTTTTAAGTGCAGTGCACTCCATTGCTTACTATTCCAGCATATGGCCCACCCTAACCTCTAGATTTTTTCCTTCCCTTACATATTATATCTAGTCATTGACATTGGTTATTGATGCTGAGGACTGAACCCAAGGCTGTGTACATGCTAGGCAAGTGCTCGACCACTGAGCTATATCCGTAGCCTGTCATCAGTTTTTTCAACTGTAAAATGGTACCTCTCTCAAAGCATTACTTTATAATGTGCTTAGAATAGTGTCTGGTACACAGAAGGTGTGATACAAATGTTAGCTGTTTTTTGTTTTTGTTGTACTGGGGATTAAACCTAGGGGCATTCTACCTCCCAGCTACACCCCTAATCCCATTTTTTATTTTCATTTTGAAACAGGGTCTTGCTAGGTTGATGAGAGTGTCACTACTTGCTGAGGCTGTCCTTGAACCTGCAATCCTCCTGTTTCAGCCTCCCAAGTACTGGAATTACAGGCATGCACAACTATGCCCGGCTTAGCTGTCTTAATATTGAGTATACTTTCATGAATACTTTGTGACTCCAGTTTTAGGTCAGGCATGGGAAGAATAGGTCTGAGAACCAACAATGGAATCACTCTCACTGGAGAATGGGGTTCTAGAGGTTTCTGCATGTCTGAGTGGGAAATTGAGAATTTTACGCCTGGATGCTGCACTGAAGAGCTAACTGAGGCCCTCACCATTTTTTCTTTTTGTGTGTATGTATATTGAGTATTGAACCCAAGGGGGGGGTTCTACCTCTGAGCCACACCCCCAGCTCTGTTTTATTTTTTATTTTGAAATAGGCCCTAGCGAGCGTGATGGTGCACGCTTGTAATCCCAGTACTTGCGAGGCTGAGACCGGAGGATCCATGTTCATGGCTAGCCTCAGCTACTTAGTGAGGTCCTCTGCAACTTAGTGAGACCCTGTTTTGAAATAAAGAATAAAAAAAATAGGGCTGGGGGTGTAGCTTGGAGGTAGAATGCCCCTGGGTTCAATCCCCATTACCGCAAAAAAAAAAAAAAAAAAAAAAAAAAAAAAAGAAATAGACCCTAAGTTGCTAAGGGCCTCACTAAATTGGTATGCCAGCCTTGAACCTGCAATCCTCCTGTCTGAGTCCCAAGTACTGGGATTACAGGCATGCATCACCATGTCCTGTGAGGCCCCCGCCTGTGTGTGTGTGTGTGTGTGTGTGTGTGTGTGTGTGTGTGGTGCTGGAAATTGTATCCAGGGGCATTCTACCTGTGAGCTATACCCCCAGCCCTATTTTATTTTTCATTTGGAAGCAGGGTCCCACTAGGTTACTGAGAGTCTTGCTAAGTTGCTGAGGCTAGGCTAGTCTGGAACCTGTGATTCTCCTGTCTCAGCCTCCCAAGTACTGGGATTACAAGCATGTGCCACCACACCTGGATGCCCTCACCTTTTTTTTGGTGGTACTTGGAGTTGAGCCCAAGGGCATTCTACCTCTGAGTTACCCCCTAGCCCTATTTTATTTATTTTTTATTTTTTTATTTTTTTGCGGTATTGGGGATAGAACGCAGGGGCGTTCTACCTCCGCACTACACCCCTGGCCCTATTTTTTATACTTTATTTTGAAACCAGGTCTCACAAAGTTGCGGAGAGCCTCACTAAGGAGACAGAGAGAGAGAGAGAGAGAGAGAGAGAGACAGGGAGAGAGCGAGAGAGCTGAGGCTGACCACGAACCCGGATCCTCCGGTCTCCGCCTCCCAAAGTACTGGGATTACAAGCGTGCGCCACCACACCCGGCCTTATTTTTTATTTTAAACAGGGTCTCACTAAGTTGCTAAGACTGGCCGTGAACCTGTGATCCTCCTGTCTCAGCTCCGAAGTACTGGGATTACAAGCATGTGCCACCATGCCTGGCTACCTCCACCTTTTATGCCCTCAGGACACACAGTAGGTAATACCTTCTTCCAGCAATTCCTACTATGTGACCCAGTATTGAGACTGGTGTTAGAAGGAAGTCTCAATACTGGTGTTAGAAGGAAGCCTGTGAAGATAGGTGGGAATTGAAAACAGCACAAATGTTGTGTAAAATAAATGAGCAACTCTTATTATTGGACAGCGGGAAGGTCTGTGGCCTGGTCTCATGGCATTCAGATGTTAGTTAATATCAAATTGCTCATATCTTTTGCAAGCCTGGGGGCTCCCTATTCCCAGATGTGGGTGCTGTGCTGTCTTGCCAGTCTGGAGCCTCAGGTCACATTCTGCGCACACGTCCCTCCAGAGCCTCCAGCTCAGCCAATACCTCCTTGGGCAGATCCTGGTTGACCTGCTCTGTCAGGTAGTTCCGAATGTCACGAACCTCATGTTCCCAGAAGTCCTTGGGGAGCGAGAACAGTTGAGTGGTGTCTATGGCTCCGAGGCCGCTGAGATCCAGGGCTCCTTCCTTTGGCACCAGCCCAATGGGTGTCTCTCGGGCACTGTCTTCCCCCTCTAACCGCCGGCAGATCCAGTCCAGCACCCGAGCGTTCTCCCCAAAGCCTGGCCACAGGAAGTGGCCTGCCTCATCACGCCGGAACCAGTTGACGTGGAAGATGCGGGGTAGATGAACCCCCTTGTACCCCTCCATGCTCAGCCAGTGTTCTAGGTAGTGCCCAAAGTTGTAGCCAAAGAAGGGCCGCATGGCAAATGGGTCATGCATGATGATCTTCCCTAGGGCAGGAGGAGGATGGGTAAGGAACCTTCTTCCTCTCTAGGTAAGGGAAGGGCACTCTGCATCCAGTTGGAGCTGTGAATGGTTCACAGTTCTGGAGTACCCTCAGAGAGAGTGAAGAGAAGGATTGGGGGGAAAGCTAGAAGCGGGAAGAGGTGGGGCCACTAAAGACTCCAGGGGTGGGCAAGAGGAGGTCTGGCTCAGAAAGGGGGAGAGGAGGTGATGTACACACAGAAGAGAAGGAGCAGTGGTGGGGAGGGGGGCTTACCTTTGTGCTCAGCTGCGGCAGTGGACTCAGAGCGCATGGCGCTACCCACAAACACGCCATGACGCCAGTTGAAGGCCTCATATACCAGGGGTACCCCTAGAACACCAATGAGCAGGGTCACAGGCAGCCCTTTTCTTTTTTTTTGTGGTACCAGGGATTGAACCCAGGGGCGTTCTACCTCCGAGCTACACCCCCGGCCCTATTTTTTATACTTTATTTTGAAACCAGGTCTCACGAAGTTGTGGAGGGCCTCACTAAGTAGAGAGAGACACAGGGAGAGGGAGAGAGAGAGAGAGAGAGAGAGAGAGAGAGAGAGAGCGCTGAGGCTGGCCGAGAACCCGGATCCTCCGGTTTCCGCCTCCCAAAGTACTGGGATTACAAGCGTGTGCCACCACGCCCAGCTCAGGCAGCCCTTTTCTTACTCCATTCCTTCTGGTGGTCTTGACTATTAGTCTCTCTCCTAGGACCTCAGCTAGCCCATTTCCAGACCCCAGGCCTCCTCCAATTCTGCGTTCATCAGGAGAGAACTCTAGACAAACACAGCTGCAGCTGAAGATCCAGGCTAAGGGTTTTTAAAGCAATACTGGGGCTAGAACCCAGGGCCTCCCACATGCTAGGCAAGAGCTCTATCACTGAGTTACACCCCCACCCCCCCTTTTTTTGGTATGGGGATTGAACCCAAGGGCATTCTACCTCTGAGCTACACTCCTAGCCCTTTTTATTTATTTTGAAACAGGGTCTTGTTAAATTGCTGAGGCTGCAATCCTCCTGTCTCAGCTCCCAAGTACTGGGATTACAGGTGTGCACCACCATGCCTGGCTACCCCCAACCCTTTTTTATTTTTGGTACTGGGGATTGAACTCAGGGGCATTCTACCTCTGAGCTACACCCCTAGCTGTATTTGATTTTTTATTTGAAAACAGGGTCTCACTAAGTTGTTGAGAGCCTCAGTAAGTTGCTAAGGCTACCCTTGAACCTGCCATCCTCCTGTCTCAGCCTCCAAGTACTAGGATTATAGGTGTGGGACACCACATACAAACCCCCAGCCCTTTATTAATTTTTTTTTCTGGTACCGGGGATGGAACCCAGTGGCATTCTACCTCTGAGCTACACCCCCAGCCGTATTTTATTTCTTATTTGGAAATAGGGTCTCACTAAGTTGCTGAGAACCTTGCTAAATTGCTGAGGATGGTCTCAAACTTGTGATCCTCCTGTCTCAGCTTCCCAAGTACTGGGATTACAGGTGTGAGCCACCATGCCCAGCTAAAATTTTTAAATTTTGAGACAGGGTCTCACTAAGTTGCCAAGGCCAGCCTCAAACTTGTAAGCTTCCTGCCTCGGTCTCTTGAGTAGCTGGGATTAAGGCCTGTACTACCGTGCACATGCACAGCTCACTGACCTTTAAGTACAGGAGGTCAGTGGACCCTCATATAGAGCTAAGCCTTTTACCAAGAAGTTACAGAGCCCATATGTTTACCTTTGGGTCTGCGGCCTCCAAAGATGATGGCATCAATGGGGACACCCTCTGGGGCCTCCCAGGCTGGGTCCATGATGGGGCACTGGCGAGCCGGGGCACAAAAGCGAGAGTTGGGATGTGCACAGGGCTCCTTGTCACCTGGCAGAGGAAACAAAAATACTGTCACTTCCAAGGTTATGTCCAACCCCCAAAACACACATACACGTGCATCTACTCTTGCATAATTTCTTTTTGCCTCAGCTACCTATAACTTTGGGTGGTAAGGAACAGAGAGAAGGGGGTAGAACATCTCCCTCAAAAGATCAGGTTGAGAAGCTGGGCGTGGTGGCGCACGCTTGTAATACCAGTACTTGGGAGGCTGAGACCGGAGGATCCGGGTTCGCGGCCCAGCCTCAGCTACTTAGTGAGGCCCTCTGCAACTTCGTGAGACCCGGTTTCAAAATGAAGGATAAAAAATAGGGCCAGGGGTGTAGCTCGGAGGTAGAACGCCCCTGGGTTCAATCCCCGGTACCGCAAAAAAAAAAAAAAAAAAAAAAAAAAAGATCAGGTTGTTTATTTACAGTACTGAGGATTAAACCCAGGGCTTTGCACATGCTAGGTAAATGTTCTACCACTGAGCTATATCCTCAGACTACTTATTTATTTATTAATTGTGGTACTGGGATGGAACCCAGAGGCATTCTATCTCTGGGCTGCACCCCAGCCCTGTTTTATTTTTGGCTTGGAAACAGGGTCTTGCTAGGTTGATGAGACTCTCACTACTTGCTGAGGCTGTCCTTGAACCTGCGATCCTCCTGTCTCAGCCTCCCAAGTACTGGGATTACAGGTGTGCACCACCATGCCTGGCTATCCTCAGCCTTTTTAAATTGAATTAAAATTTTTTTTTATTTGATACTGGGGTTTGAACCCAGGGGCATTCTATCTCTGAACTACACCCTAGCCCTTTTTATTTTTTGTTTTGAAAAATAAAATCTTGCTGAGTTGCTGAGGCTGGCTTTGAACTTGAGATCCTCTTGTTTCAGTCTCCCAAGTACTGGGATTACACGTGTACCACCACACCCAGCTCCTTTTTAAATTTTTATGTTGAGATAGGGTCTTGCTAAGTTGCCCAGGCTGGCCTCGAACTCATGATCCTCCTGCCTCAGCCTCTGAGTAATTGAAATTACAGGTTTGCGCCACTCTGCGTGGCAAGATCAGGTTATTTATCCAGAATGGTGCTGCCAGAGAGAAGAGTAGGGAGAGGCCGGGTGTGGTGGTGCACACTTGTAATCCCAGTACTTGGGAGGTGGAGACCAGAAGATCCAGGTTCGCGGCCAGCCTCAGCTACTTAGTGAGGCCCTCCACAACTTCGTGAGACCCGGTTTCAAAATAAAGTATAAAATATAGGGCCAGGGTGAACGCCCCTGGGTTCAATCCCCAGTAACGCAAAAAAAAAAAAAAAAAAAAAAAAAAAAAAAAAAAAAAAAAAAAAAAAAAAGAGTAGGGAGGAATTGGGGTTTGGCAGGGCACTTGGCATTGACCAGGGCTCATGGGAATGGGGTTAGATACTGGTTTAAGATTATAATTCCCACCCTAGAAACAATTTATTTACAGGATTATTATTTCCCAAACCTAAAGCAAAACCTGAGAATATCAGGTGAGTATTTCAGACAATAGACTTCCCATCAGCAACCTGGGGAAGACAGAATCTCCTGTGCTACCAAAATGCAAACAGGAATTGATGTTAAAGCTAATAGAATTTTGGTGATTTCCCTGAGTTTGCTTAGACCCTGATGGAATGGTAGGGCTTGAGGAACTCAGACAGGGACATAACTGTGAAGGTATAACCTGAGGAGTCCAGGTCATCTGGCACCTCTGGGTACCCAAGCGGAGCCCATGTGTGCAGCACCACCTGGGGACCCTGAACAAGCCAGTGCCTTCTCCACTGGAGGCTGCTGGTCAGACCTGGGGGGGAGGAAGCCCAAGGGCCAACACTCCGACCCCTGCCACCCCCAGCTTCCGCCTACCTTCTCAGACAAGGGCCATCCGCATTAGCTCCCAGGGTATGATCCCAGTACAGACTATTTATTGTTCTGGGAACAGAAGCTGGGCATAAGATGCCCTGGTTATACCCCTGAATTCAGAGATGATGAAAGGGTTGGGGAAGTAGCCTGTGGGGAAAGACTGAAGTTTCTTGGATTTCTCAGTTGGGTGGGAAGGCTGAAGGGGACTTAATGATGGTGTTAGAGAAAATGAAGGGTGATTAGACGAGAAGGGTGACTGCTAGGCCAGCCTGGCCAACTTGAATACAGGTTTAAGTGATCGCAAGCCACCCTCCCCTGCCATGCTCTTTTCTGCTCCCACCCTGCGGTTTCTGGGCTCTCTGGCTGTAACTGCAGAAGGCCGTGGAAAGTGGAAGGTCCAGAGTGCAGGGCAGGGGGAGGCACCTGGGAGGTGACAGGCTTGAGTAACTAGCTTCTGGGAAAGCCTAACGACAGGCTGATTTAGTGTGGAAAAGGATTAGTGTGTGTGCGTTGGAGAGACAGGGAAGGGTAAGGGCAACAACACTGGCCTTTAGACAATGGCAGAGGGACAGTGGGGGCCACGTGGTAGGAGGAGAGTGGGGCAGAGGAGGGGGCATGCTTCCTCCTTTCCTAACAGATCATAATTATGGATTGTGCTTTGAACCCAATTCCTTCTGTAACAATCTTCTTTTCTTTTCTTTTTTTTTTTTTTTTGCGGTACTGAGGATTGAACCCAGGGGCGTTCCACCTACGAGCTACACCCCCAGCCCTATTTTTTATCCTTTATTTTGAAACAGGGTCTCACGAAGTTGCGGAGGGCCTCACTAAGTAGCTGAGGCTGGCCGCGAACCCAGATCCTCCAGTCTCAGCCTCCCAAGTACTGGGATTACAAGCATGCGCCACCACGCCCGGCTCTTGTAACAGTTTTCAAATCAGCCCTTCCTCTTCCTCTTTTAATTTTAACCCAGCTTATACTTATTATTGGGGATTTAATATGTATTTGGCAGTATGCTAGCCCCTTCCCCCTTTTTTGGTACTGGGGGTTGAACCCAGGGGTGTTCTACCTCTGAGCTAGATCCCCAGCCCTATTTTATTTTTTTATTTTGAAACAGGGTCTTGCTAAGTTGCTGAGGGTCTCACTAAATTGCTGAGACTGGCCTTGAACCTGCGATCCTCCTGTCTAAGCTTCCCAAGTACTGGAACTACAGGCATGTGCCACCATGCCTGGTTTAGCTAAACCCCTTTTATGAGTTAAATTCTCCAGAAATCTTATGAGATAAGTTCAATAATCTTATGAGTACTGTAATAACCACCTTCATTCAACTGGTAAGGAAACTGAAGGGAGGTTAAGTAATTTAGCCAAATCCCCAAACCAATGATAGGTGGAGTGGGGACACTAACTGAGGTCTTGCCTGGGATTATGTTTTCCTATGCCTCCCAGAGATCCAAAAGATGCCGGGGATTATGGAGAGGCTTTTTCATCATTAAGGTGTGAGCCCTGGGGCCTGTGTCACGACTTCCCACCCCACATACCAGGTTTCCAGGGTTTGCCCAGCCAGGATGTCACGGTGATGCCAGGTGGAAGAGGCTGGTCAATGCCCTCCCAGTACACGCCGCCATCACTGGTCTCAGCCACGTTGGTGAAAAGAGTGTTACTCTGGATTGTGGCCATGGCATTGGGGTTGGTGGTGGCAGAGGTGCCGGGGGCCACCCCAAAGAAGCCGTTTTCAGGGTTGATGGCCCGGAGTCGACCTGCCAGGAGGAGAAGTCAGAGAAAAGAAGGACCAACCTGAAAGAGTTGAGATGTGAGGCTGGTGAAGTTCCCGCTCTACCCATCCCTGCCCTGAGCGTATCCTACATCCAATGGGGAAAGGCTTCATGTCTCTAGGGTGGCTGGACTGCTGATGTAGGGGCAGGGGCGGCTGCTCAGGAACAGGTTGTCACTGACAGAGCTCACCAGGAACACTGGAGGACTCCAGTAAAAGCCAGAATGATCCGAGGGCACCTCACCTTCACTGTCAAACCTCATCCAGGCAATGTCGTCTCCCACACACTCCACTTTCCAGCCTGGCATTGCTGGCCGCATCATGGCCAGATTTGTCTTGCCACAGGCACTGGGAAAGGCGGCTGCCACATAGCGCTTCTTCCCCGCAGGGTTGGTGATGCCCAGGATCTGTGCATTGGAACAGAGGGAACAGGTGGAGGTCACCAAAGGTTAGGGCATGGTCTGCATGGCAGAGGACAGCTAGGGGTTAACAGGGGGTACCAGTGTTTAGTCACTGAACAGGTGTACTGCCCTGCCACCAGGCCTGGGGTAGCAGTGTTCAGCAGCCTGAGGCCGAAGTTTCCGGCATTTGGGCAGAGTCCCTGCTCACCAGCTTGGCACCTGGCAGGAAGGAGGCAAGGCTGAGGCAGACTGATCAGGCCCCGCCCCTGCCCTGCCCCCCTCCCCAGCTGCCCAGTCCCTCACCAGGCCCTCACCAGCATGTGCTCCGCCAGCCAGCCCTCATCCCTGGCCAGGCGAGAGGCGATGCGCAGGGCAAAGCACTTCTTGCCCAGCAAGGAGTTGCCACCATAGCCGCTGCCGAAGGAGACGATCTCCCGCTGCTCAGGCACGTGGCCAATCAGGGTTTTCTCTGGGTTGCACGGCCACTGGCTCACCGGCTCCCCTGGGGACAATGGGGTCACAGGGCTGCTGGCAGTGGCATCAAGAACTGGGGTGTCAGGGGCTAGTGGGATCAGGATCATCAGGAGAGACACTTGGGAGTGGTGGTGGTGCGCAGAGGTGGCTAAAACCCCCTGCCTCACAATGCCCATCAGCTCCCATGTCTCTATTGGACATGAACACTGACATTTCTCAATTTTGTGCAAACTGCTCTTCAAACACAGCCTCATCCCCAACCAAGAAGGCTGCCCTGGATCAGAGAGGACAGGCCATCAGGGTCTGTACATGGGTAGGATTTGGGGTTTCCTCCAAGTGCAAGAAGGCCTCTGAGTCCTCCCCTGAGCAGAGCAGGTGCTTACCTTGCCCAATCAGAGGCTGGCCCACAGAGTGCAGACACTTGACAAAGTCGCCATCTCCCAGGGCCTGAAGCACAGGCGTCCCCATCCGGGTCATAATACGCATGCTTGCCACCACATAAGCTGAGTCGGTGAGCTGCACCCCGACGCGGGACAGCGGGGAGCCCACAGGACCCATGCTGAATGGAAGCACGTACATGGTGCGGCCTGTGGAGGAAAACATCAAAGGATGAATGTTCTAAGCCTGGCCATACATTCAGTGCCCCTACCTCTGTGTCCCTGCCCTAGTTACCCTGCATGCAGCCTGGAAACCTCTCGTCCACAGCTCGCTGGAACTCAGCTGGGGACATCCAGTTGCCCAGCTGCCCACGGGTCCCACCAGCTGGGAGGGGCACCGTGTCCCGCTGAGAAGGAGTTACAATCACCGTCTTGCTCTCTACTCGTGCCACGTCCTTGGGGTCTGTGCGGGCCAGCCAGCTGGGGGAGAGGGGATTGTCAGGAGGTGGTGGCCAGCAGGTCTCCTTTGTTCCCAGACCCACTTTTTCAAGTCCAGTATTGACTACAGGTCTTCTGTTGGCCTTATTTTTCCCTATCCAGTCGCATCACAGTCCCTTCCTCCCAGCTTTGTCCCATCTAAGAGGTGGTTTCCCCAGCGTCCTATCTCTTTGGAGCCTCTGCCCCTGACCAGTGCTCCCTGAATTGGTGACGGGGAGGGAAGCAAAGCAATTGTATTAGCTTCTCCATTGACTATGAAAACACTGACCAATCCCCGTTCCTGAGTTTGTTTCCCCCAAAGCTCCCACTCTCGCTCCTTTCATTAGGATGGTGTAGTTCAATTTCATTTTGTCTTGGTGAACCCCAAAGTGACCTCAGGGCTTACCAATTATTGTACTTGGGGAGCTTTCGGATGAGGCCCTGCTGTTCCAGCAGGGTCAGTGTGGCAGTGTTCTCAGCCTCAGTCCCATCACAGATGTGGATGCCCTCTGGTTGGCACAGGCGGGCACTGCGCTCCACAAAGTCTCGCACTCCAGAAGGCAGCTGTCCCAGATCTCCGTTGAGCACACGCAGGGTCTGAATGCTGCGGCATGAGGACCAGCACCGGGGGCTCAGCCCGTGCCAGCTGAGCCTGCGAGAGAAGAAACGGGCAGGCAATGAGCCAGCTGCTGTCATGGAAGGTAGATGAGTGTTGTGGTGGTGGGGGGAGCCTGGACTTCTGGAGAGTGTGCTAAAGCACGTCTGGGTGCAGGCACCATGAAGAGCGGGCTGGAGTTGGTGTGTGGGACAGGTTCAGGTCATATGCATCTTGTGGCCTTTGTGAGGCGAGGGGCAGGTATGGCCAAATGAGCATAAGGGCACACACCTGGCCCTGGAAGTGCGTGGGTGGGCATGCTGATATTGTTGTATGTGTGGTCTGTGCCCACATTTCACTATGTCTGGTCTATGATCAGAAACGCGCAGGTGCCCTTTGGCCCAAGTGTCAAGAAACTATGCCCAGGTGAGAGCTTCATGTGTCTGGTGATTTTTGTTTTGTTGTGTGTGTTTTTCTTTTTTTGGTACTGGGGATTAAACCCAGAGGCATTCTACCTCCGAGCTACATCCCCAGCCTTATTTATTTATTTATGTTTTAGTACTAGGGATTGAACCCAAGGGTGTTCTACCTCTGAACTACATCCCCAGCCCTTTTTATTTTATTTTATTTATTTATTTATTTTTTGCGGTACCGGGGATTGAACCCAGGGGCGTTCTACCTCCGCGCTACACCCCCAGCCCTATTTTTTATACTTTATTTTGAAACCGGGTCTCACGAAGTTGCGGAGGGCCTCACTAAGTAGAGAGAGAGACAGGGAGAGAGAGAGAGAGAGAGAGAGCTGAGGCTGGCCGCGAACCCAGATCCTCCGGTCTCCGCCTCCCAAAGTACTGGGATTACAAGTGTGCGCCACCACGCCCGGCATTATTTTTTATTTTGAAACAGGGTTATGCTAAATTGCTGAGGCTGACCTTGAACCTGCTATCCTCCTGTCTCAGCCTCCCAAGTGCTGGGGATTACACTACCATGTCCAGCTTAGTTTTTATTTTATTAGTTATTTATCTATTTATTTATTTTTGTGGTACTGGGGATTGAACCTAGGGGCATTCTACTTCTGAGCTGCACCCCCAGCCCTATTTTATTTTTTATTTTGAAACAGAGTCTCACTAAGTTGCTGAGTCTGGCCTTGAACCTGTGATCCTTCTGTCTCAGCCTCCCAAGTACTAGGACTACAGGCATGTGCCACCATGTCCAGTTTATTTTTTATTTTGAAACAGGGTCTTAGCTGGGCCTGGTGGCACGTGCTTGTAATCCCAGTACTTGGGAGGCTGACGCTGGAGGATCGCAGTTTTGCAGCCAGCCTGAGCTACTTAATGAGGCCCTCCGCAACTTAGTGAGACCCTGTTTCAAAATAGAGAATAAAAGCCGGGCTTGGTGGTGCATGCTTGTAATCCCAGTACTTGGGAGGCTGAGACCGGAGGATCTGGGTTCGTGGCCAGCCTCAGCTACTTAGTGAAGCCCTCTGCAACTTAGTGAGACCCTGTTTCAAAATAAAGAACAAAAAATAGGGCTGGGGGTGTAGCTTGGAGGTAGAATGCCCCTGGGTTCAACCCCCGTACAGCAAAAAAAAAAAAAAAAAAATAAATAAATAAATAAAATAAAATAAAAAAAATAAAAAATAGGGCTGGGGGTGTAGCTCAGAGGTAGAAGCCCCTGGGTTCAATCCCCAGTACCGCAAAAAAACAAAAACAAAAAACAGGGTCTTGCTAAGTTGCTGAGGTTGGCCTTGAACCTGAGATCCTCCTGTTTCAGCCTCCCAAGTAGTGGGATTATAGGCATGCACCACCACTCCCAGTGTGTTTGGTGTTTAAACCTCATTCATGTTTTTTCCTTCCACAAGTATAGTTTTTATAAGTTAAAATGGCAGCTGTTTTTATTTATTTATTTTTTCTTCTGGTATGACTGCTATAAGACTATGAAAGCTTCAAGCAAAGGACCCCAGTCTTTGAGGTGGTACAGCCTCTTCCAGTGCCAGGTTTCTAGATTAGGGCTCTTGCACAGAGATAGGGGACTAGATGTTGGGGTTCCAGCACTGGATCTGCTGCTGCCCACCCGGGTCAATGATGATTGCATAAAATGTTCCCACTAGGTAGGTATTTTTGAACTATGTGAAAGGCTGACCGTTGGAGCTTGGGTGTCACTGGCTGGGGTTCATGCTTTGATTCCCAGGAGGAGAGGGTCCCTGTATTGTCTGTCCTGCCAGGCCCCTAGGGGAGAAAGAGAAGCAGGGTCTGCTCTGAATGGCCTGGACCCAGGGTGGAGTGACCCAGAGAGCAAAGGCCAAGAGGCGTTAGTTATCCTCCTCATACACCAAAGCCTTGCCCACCAAAAACCCACCATACGCAGGGATGGCAGATGCCTGTGCTTTTCCTGGCTTTTGTAAAAACCACATGCCTAGAGAGCTTTGGGGGTTGGTGGTAGGGTGGAACACCAGAGGCCTGAAGCGCAGACTCAGAGGCTATAACCTGGGGAAGGGAGAAAGCTCAGACCCTGGATGTGGAATCTGGGACGGTTTCCAGCGGTCAGGGCAGGATGGATGCCCAGTGTGGCTTAGGGGCAGGGAAGGAGGACTCTTGGGACTTGGGTCTGTTCCTGCCTGGGAGAGTTGTCCCTGAGTATTAATTTTTTTTGTGTGATACTGTGGATTGAACTCAGGGGCATTTTTTCTCTGAGCTACACTCCCAGTCCTATTTTATTTTTTTAGTTTGAAACAGGGTCTCACTAAGTAGATGAGGCTATCCTCAAACCTGCAATCCTCCTGTCTCAGCCTCCCAAGTATTGAGATTACAAGTGTGCGCCACCACACCCGGCTTAATTATTTATTTTTTTGGTACTAGGGATTAAACTCAGGGGCATTCTACCTCTGAGCTATACCTCCAGTCCTATTTTATTCTTTTATTTTGAAACAGGGTCTCACTAAGTTGCTGAGGCTGGCCTCAAACCTGTGATCCTCCTGTCTCAGCCTCCCAAGTACTGGGATTACAAGCATGTGACATGACACCTGGCTTGAGTATTAATTTTTTTTTTTTTTTTTTGCGGTACTGGGAATTGAACCCAGGGGC